>JAXCGZ010004033.1:0-5000 GCA_037179515.1 Halocaridina rubra
TAGCCATTGATTGCAGCTTCCTAATAAGTCTCCCATGTGGAACAGTGTCAAACGCTTTCTGGAAGTCTAGGAATATGCAATCTGCCCAGCCCTCTCTTTCCTGTAAGATTTGGCTTACCTCATCATAAAATTCTAATAAGTTTGTTACTGTTGATCTACCTTCTCTGAAGCCATGTTGCCTCACTGACAAAAAAGTTGAAGGATTCCAAGTGAAGAGAGATATATTTCCTTAGTAGTTTCTCCATAACTTTGCAAACTATGCTGGTCAAGGAAACTGGTCTATAGTTCAGAGCCGTATCCCTCCTTCCCTTTTTGAAGATAGGTATCACATTTGCTTGTTTCCAGCATCTTGGAATCTCCCCCGACTCCAGTGACTCCTTAAATATGATACTTAGTGCCACTGATATTGTGTTTGCGCATTTTTTAAGCACATGAGGGGATATGTCATCGGGACCTGTAGCTTTATGAACATCTAAATCCATCAGCGCTTTGCATACCTCTGTGGCTGTAAGGTTGATGTTCTCTAATACCGGCCCTTGAGCTTCTATCACTGCAATCTGAGGGGGTGGGGTATTTTCTACTGTAAATACTGACTGAAACTCCTTGTTCAATTCTTTGCAGATCTCTTCATCCGTCTCAGTGATGCTTCCATCCGCTCTCTTTAGCCTTAAAACCTGTTCTTTTACGTTCAGTTTTCCTCTGATAAAGCTGTGGAAAAACTTGGAATTTTCTTTAGCCTTCCTGGTGATGTCCCTCTCATAGTCTCTCTCTGCCTCTCTTCTTTCACTTAGGTAGTCATTTCTTGCTCTTTTGTAGGTTTGCCAGGCATTTATGTTTTTTCTCCTCCTATACCTTTTCCAGCATTTGTCTCTCCTCTCCTTAGCTCTTTTACACCCATTATCGAACCATTTCTCTCTGGCATGAATTACACCTACTTTGGTGACAAGTATGCAGCAATCTACTATCTTCCCATATTTCTCACAAAAGATGTCATACATTTCTTGTACAGATTTGTTGTAAAATAAGGTTCTCCAGTCAATAACAGCAAAAAGCTAATTCATTTTGATGTAATCTCCTTTCCGATAGTTCCTCCTCATGTCCTCAGTGCCTCTACTCTCAGGAAGAATATCTTCAATGATATACTCCATCAACAACACACAGTGGTCACTTTCCAATTGGTGGTTTATACTCATTGGTGTGTGTGCGGTGTGTGTGTGTGTGTGTGTGTGTGTGTGTGTGTGTGTGTGTGTGTGTGTGTGTGTGGGTGTGTGTGTGTGTGTGTGTGTGTGTGTGTGTGTGTGTGTGTGTGTGTGTGTGTGTGTGTGTGTATGTAGGTATGCATGTATAGGGTCGGATACCTTTTGGCGTCGCTCTTGTGGCGCCAAGTTGTTTTGGCATTTTCCTTTTGGTACTAAGCTAAGCATGCTCTTGTGCAACTTTTTCCTAAGAGGGGGTTTTCGCTCTATTCCTTCAAACTACCGACCTATTGCCCTTACATCTTCTATCGGTAAAGTTTTCGATTCTTTGCTCAATTTTCACTTCTTGAAATGTCTTTAATCTCACTCTCTTATCTCCGATCACAAGTACGTCTTCCGCAAGGCAAGATCCACTGGTGATCTCCTGTCCTATCTTACTCATGTATGGACATCTTGTCTGAGGAACTATGGGCAATCCTTTGTCGTCGCCCTTGATATTTTTAAGGCTTTTGACAGTCTGGCACAAGGCTCTGTTGATCAAACTCCTTGCTTAGGGTTTTACCCCTTCTCTCTGATTTCCAGTTTTCTTTCTGACCATTTTATATCTGTAGTTGTTGACGGTGCAACATCTAGCCCATTTCCTGTTACTATTGGTGTTCCACAGAGCTCTGTTCTTTCACCTACACTGTTCTTTCTCCTCCTTAACCATCTTCTTCAGTTCCCATCATCCTCTCTTCTTCACGCCTTTGCCAACAATTCTACCCTTCATTTTTCCTCTGCCTTTTCTTCACAACCTTCATCTGCTACTCGTAATTAGTCTCGTATCACTCTCTCTTCTACTCTCATCTCCGATTTGCAGAAGGTATCTGAGTGGGGTTCCCAAAATTTAGTTAAATGTAATGCCTCCAAGACAGTTTCTGGCTATCTCTTTATCTTTTTCTCCCTCTGCTAGTCCATATTGTCGTCGAAACTAACGAAATGTACCCTCTTAATTCTATTAACATATTAGGAATCCAGATAGCCTCTAACTTGTCTTGGAGGAATCACATAATCTAAATTTCTAAATTTGCATCCAAAATAGTTTGGGCTCTGTTTCGTTATCGTCATTACTTTTCCTCTTTACAGTTACGTAAAATCTACAAAGGTCTTATCCGGCCCTGCTTTGAATACTGCTCATACATCTGCGGTGCTTCTTCTTATACTTATCTCCTTGATAGGGTTAAATCTAAGGCAGTCAGACTCATTAATGATCCCTCTTTTACTTCTAATATAGATTCTCTTTCTCTTCTCTGTAAGGTATCGTCCTTTCTCTTTTCTGTAGCTACTTCTTCCATCGCTGCTCTGATGAGTTGGTGAGATGCATCCCTTCCCCACTGCCAGGACCGCGTAACACTCGCCAAGCGACCTCGTCTCACAGGTATTGTGTGGAGATATGTAGCTCACAGATTGGTCGGTGCAGCAACTTCTTCCCATCTACCTCCAGACTCTTGAACTTTCTTCCCCCGTCTGTCTTCCTTAATTCTTATAACCTGTCTTCCTTCAAAAATAACGGGTGTATCGTCATCTCAGAGCCTATTTCTGTCATATCTCTAGGTCCTCAGTACTTTGATTATTCACTCATCCTAGCCTTTTCCTACTGTTTAACATTACCTCATCATTGTCTTGTCCTTTACCATTTACGTTTCCTTTATCTTGGTGATTTCTTTGTGTCTGGGCCTTTATTGATGAGGGCAGTTTTCTTGCCTGTCCCGGTATCACTAATAATATATACACACACAGATACTAGTCATAAACTCAGTTGTTAACATTGCACGGGAGAGAAAATGTAGGATTTTTATTATGGGAGATTTTAATCATAAAGAGATAGATTGGATATATCCTGACCCACACAGTGGTGAGAGCTCATTCAGGGCAAGATTCCTAGATTGCGTGCTAGGGAATTTCCTACACCAACATGTACTGGAACCAACGAGGGCCAGAGGTGAGGTTGAACCATCACTACTTCATCTAGTATTCAGAGATAACGTGTTGGATAATGAATAAATTGAGTATGACCCACCAATTGGAAAGAGTGACCACTGTGTGTTGTTGATGGAGTATATCACTGACGATGTTCTGCCTGAGAGTAGAGGCACTGAGGACATGAGGAGGAACTATCCAAAAGGAGATTACATCAAAATGAAGGAGCTTTTTGCAGTTATTGAATGGAGGACCTTATTTTACAACAAATCTGTACAAGAAACGTGCGACATCTTTTGTGAGAAATATGGGAAGATAGTAGATTGATGCATAGCTGTCACCAATGTAGGTGTAATTCATGCCAGAGAGAAATGGTTCGATAATGAGTGTAAGAGAGCTAAGGAGTGGAGAGACAAATGCTGGAAAAGGTATAGGAGGAGAGGAAACATAAATGCCTGGCAAACCTACAAAAGAGCAAAAAATTATTACCTAAGTAAAAGAAGAGAGGCAGAGAGACACTATAAAAGGGACATCACTAGGAAGGCTAAAGAAAATCCCAAAATTTTCCACGGCTTTATCAGAAGAAAATTGAAGGTAAAAGAGCAGGTTTTAAAGCTTAAGAGAGCAGATGGAAGCAAAGAATAGAACAAGGAGTTTCAGCTGCAGAGATATAAGCTCATGGGCCGGTATTAGAGAACATCATCCTTTCAGCCACAGATGTATGCAGAGCGCTGATGGAGTTAGATGTCCATAAAGCTACAAGTCCTGATGATATATCCCCTCATGAATAAGAGAGATCTAGGAGTAAACATACTGGCCGATTTCTGTCCAGTAATGAATATAAATGGCACAGTAAGGTCAGCATATGCTTTCGTAGCCTTCAGGTACATGGACAGGAAATGTTCAGAAATATTTATGTAGCCTATATGAGGCCAAAGCTTGAATATGCAGCCCCCTTTTGGAATCTGCATTTGAAAAAGCACGTAGTTAAGCTGGAAAAAGTTCAAAGACATGCCACGAAACTGGTGCCAGAAATGCGCAATCTCAGTTATGAGAAGAGGTTGAGGGTATTAGACTTATCATCACTCGAAGCTAGAAGATTGAGGGGGATATGGTGACGGTCTTTAAATTTTTTCATGGTTATGACAGAGTGGATAGGGATCGAAATTTTGATATGGCTGGCACTAGAACTAGAGGTCATAGTTTGAAGCTTCGCAAGAAAATTAAAGCTAACTCAATTAACAGTTTTAAGGACAAGTATGATAAGTGTCACTGAGTACAAAATGGAACGATCATGAGACGGGAAGTTACAAGCTAGGGGCTCTTTCCCGTAAGCACAAATAGGCAATCACACACACACACACACACACACACACACACACACACACACACACACACACACACAAATGTAAGGGTAGCCTTCAGGCACATGGACAAGGAAATGTTCAGAAATATTTATGTAACCTATGTGAGGCCAAAATTCGAATATGCAGCCCCCTTTTGGAATCCGCACTTGAAAAAGCACATAGCTAAGCTTGAAAAAGTTCAAAGACATGCCACGAAAGTGGTGCCAGAAATACGCAATCTCAGTTATGATGAGAGCCTGAGGGAATTAGACTTACCATCACTCGAAGCTAGAAGAGTGAGGGGGGGGATATGGTGACAGTCTTTAAATTCCTTCATGGTTATGATAGAGTGGATAGGGATCGATATTTTGATATGGCTGGCTCTTGAACTAGAGGTCATAGTTTGAAGCTTCGTAAGAAAACTTCTTTGCAGGATGTAAGGAAATACTATTTCAGTGTAAGAGTAGTTGATAATTGGAATTGGCTAAGCGAGGAGGTA
>JAXCGZ010004033.1:10000-12500 GCA_037179515.1 Halocaridina rubra
ATTAGAGTGTATTGCCTTGACTCAGCCACTTTTCTTATAAAGGGAAAATGGCTCATGTATATAGAGAGACGTTTCATTTGTCACTAATCCCTATGATGGAGGTGGAAACATACAGATTACTGCTGGCATATTAAGGTTGGATGCCCTTCCAAACGACCCGATCGCGGGTCTACCACCTCCCTTGTCAAATACTCCAGTCACTAAGCCACCATGGTTTACTCTCTTCAGCATAAGTATTAATAGGCAAGATTATAATATTTTTGGGTCAGGTCTAAGCACTGAAATTTAAAGTGCCATAAGTATTTATATAAATGTATATTACCATTTATTACCACACATTAGCAGCATGAATTACAAACACTGCGAAGACACTCATGAAGAGAATAATGCCATTATGAATCACTTTGTACGCATATAATGGAGATGGGTATAAGCGTAATTTTACACGATACGTAAAAGAATGCGATTACACAATGACGTAAAGGTACATACATAATTATGATAATATGGTATATAATGACACCCATATGCTCAGAGAAATAATGTAAATGATGACAAAAATAATAATAATAATAATAATAATAATAATAATAATAATAAAATATTATTATTATTATTATTATTATTATTATTATTATTATTATTATTATTATTATTATTATTATTATTATAATTACTATTATATTATTATTATTATTATTATTATTATTATTATTATTATTATTATTATTATTATTATTATTATTATTATTAGTAGTAGTAGTAGTAGTAGTAGTGGTAGTAGTAGTAGTAGTAGTAGTAGTAGTAGTAGTAGTAGTAATAATAATAATAATAATAATGATAATAATAATAATAATGATAATAATATTAATAATTATAATAATAATAATGATAATAATAACAATAATAATAATAATAATAATAATAATAATAATAATAATAATAATAATAATAATAATAATTATAATAATAATAATAATGATAATAATAATAATAATTATAATAACAATAATAATAATAATAATGAAAATAATTATATAACAGCAACAACAACGGAAATTCCTGGAGTCATTATTAACTGTAATAAAATACCCTAATGAAAAGCACTTACTGGGTTTTGGATATCTCCTCATCTATAAGGGGGAGAGGAGGAGGAGAGAGACTAACATAAAACTTTATGGAATAATAACAATGATCGTTAATGCAGAGGTAAAAAAGTTAGATAAATAGATAGATGGAAGGATGGATGGCAAGACGGACGGCCGGACGGGCAGAGCGTACGAACGAACGGGCGAAACAGATACACAAACTTATGACAGATAGATAGATTGATAGACGAGCAAACGGATAAATCAGACAGACAGGCATACAGGCAGACATACAGATATATAGATAGATAGATAGCTTATTTACAATGGCGGTAATGTTGGTATAGATGTATATAAAGACTGACTAACTATTTTAGCTTTGCGACTAGGATGAACAATTGCATTCGAGTCCAACGGATGCATACTCAAATGTTTTTCCGTAGAAATAACAGCACTCTCTCCTCTACTTATAAGTAGCTCTAACAAAGAGAGAAAAAGTGAGAACAAAAACATTTTTAATTGGACGAGCATAGAGATAAAAATCATTAACAAAAACAGTTACAATTGGACTAACAAAGAGAGAAAATACAATAAAAAGTTACAATGGGACCAACAAATAGATAAAAAGCAATAACAAAAACAGTTACAATTGAACCAACAAAAATATAAACTTACCATAACAAAAACAATTCCAATAGAACTAACAAAGAGAGAAAAAATAATAATAACAGTTACAATGGAACTAACAAAGTGAGAAACAACAATAACAAAGACAGTTAAAATAGGACTTACAAAGAGAAAGAAAGCAGTCACAAATACAGGTACAATTGGACTAACAAAAAGATAAGAAACATGAACAAAAACCATATTTGTAGGACTATCAAGAAGGGAACATGCGAAAACAAAAACATTTTCAATAGGACTAACAGAGAGAGAAGTCGTAACAACAAAATTATATCAAGGCTAAATTTAAGAAAAGTAGAAATTTCTAAAAACAATGACAATAAGACTAACGCTGAGGGAAGAATCAATAACATAATCACAAAAAGACGACAAGAAGAGAAGAGTCAGTAACAAGCACAGTTACAATAGAACTAAAAATGAGGGATGAAACTACAACAAAAACAGGTAAAATAAGGCTAACAAAAACAGAAAGTACAACAAACACACAGTTACAACGTACTGCAGGGCTAGTAATGGATAAAACAAAATATTCACACAAACAGTAACACAAGGACAATAATGGTAGAAAAAGAGAGATATATGAAAGTTACACAAGGACTGATAATGGCAGAATTAGCATTAATTTTCTTCTTCTTCTTCTTCTTCCTTCTTCTTCTACTTCTTCTTCTTCTTCTTGGCGCCGTGTTTCTTTGCAACTGCCACTCTAAGAGAGAGAAATAGTATTTCCG
>JAXCGZ010004033.1:15000-17500 GCA_037179515.1 Halocaridina rubra
AGGAAAATACTTGATAAACTGCAAATAAGCTACCTCTCTCTCTCTCTCTCTCTCTCTCTCTCTCTCTCTCTCTCTCTCTCTCTCTCTCTCTCTCTCTCTCTCTCTCAAGGAAGCCCTTTAAGTCATGAGACGAGGGATATTTATAGTGGAACGATAGTATTCGCAATCAGTTGGACTAAACTAATCACTGCATAATACAGAATACTTTATTTTCGAAAAATCTTACAGCTGTGAAGCATTTGAGAGAAAATGAAACAATTTCTTAGAGAGATATGGAGAGCTGGAGATATCGCAAATATTCTGAGGAATTTTATAACGATCTCTGCGAAATATCGAGAATTAGAGAAAGTGTAGATATTCTGAGGTTTATTAAAGCATTAGAAATTGCAGTTATTTTGACGATTTTTATAACATTCCCGAATAGATATTTTTAATTAAAGAAACAACATATATTCTGGGAAATTTTATTACAATCTTTGAGTGATATCGAGACCTATGAAAATTGTAGATATTTTGATGACTTTATTACAAGTTCTGAGAAATACCGAGATCAAGAGAAATTGTAGATACTGGAGATGACTTTATTACAAGTTCTGAGAAATCTCGAGACCAAGAGAAATTGTAGATACTCGTATGCTTAGGAGTTTCACTACAAACTGAAATAAATCGAGATTAGTAAAAGCTGTAAATCTGTATATAAATCTCTTGAGATATACCGAGAGCGACAGAAATTGTAGATATTCTATGTATTGCAATATCGAGACAGACAAATAGCTAGAGATGTTGTAGAGATGCTGATGATTTGTATTACTATCCCTGAAAAATCATCGAGACCTGGAGAAATTGTAGATATAATGAGAGTATTCATTGCAGTCTCAGAGAGATATCGAAAAGTGTAAAAATTAAATAAATACTCTGACGAGATATCGAGACCTGGAGAAATCTAAAAATATTCTGAGGGATCATTATTTTTTTTAAACTGATGCCAAACTTGGAAGAGAATGTTTATTTTTCTTTGTGAAGATGGTTTGGCCATGGCGAGAGATTTGTAGATACTAAAAAGGAAAAGAGGTTTTCATTAGATGATCATTCATCTCACTAATAATATATATATATATATATATATATATATATATATATATATATATATATATATATATATATATATATATATATATATATATATATATATATATATATATATATATATATATATATATATATATATATATATATATATATATATATATATATATATATATATATAATTTATTTAATGGATGACTTATCGATTCATTGGCACGGACACTGAAAATACTTAGGCCGCTTTCACATCAAAGTGGCACATCGCACGTGGCATACCACGTGGCAAGCCAGTTGAAAACGGACATCCGGAAATATATGAAACCTTTCACACGAAAGTGGCGAGACACGTTCCATGTGCCACGTGCGACTTGTGTCGCAAGTCGTACGTGGGACATGGGACGTGTCTCACCACCTCTGTGTGAAAGGTTTCATATATTTCAGGATGTTCGTTTTCAACTGGCGCGCCACGTGGCATGCCAAGTGCAACGTGCCACTTTGATGTGAAAATGGCCTTAACTTTTCCATGACAGGTTTTAATGACTGAGAGAAAAACAAGAAATTAATATCCCGAGTTTTATAAAAACATTCCGGAAATGGAGTCAAAATGGAGAACGAAGAAAGCACAAAATATTCTGTTATATGTTTAGAGGAAATTAGTGTTGAGAAAAGGGACACAGACGACACAAGTCGCTACAAGGGACACTAAAAGAGTTACTGATAATACTTTTTTTTTCACGAACTATATGCTCGAGGGGAGAGATGGCGAGTTTACTGGAGATTCAGAGATGTCGCTGAGAATATGCGAATAAATACATAAATCAATGTATTAATAAATAGATTAGGTACATACCACGGTAAGGGAGATAAATGGATAAATAGTTAAAGATAGACGGGAAAACTAAGAAAAAAGAAAGAAAATGACTCAAGGATAATTTGAATATAGAAAGAAAACTTACAAAGAGATAAAGAAAAAAAATAAACTAGGCCTAGAAATGCAGAATATTCATATGACTTTATGATTAAAGAAAAATGGCGACAAGCATGCTGTAAATAATATGACATTTTGAAATACTTAAAAAAAAAAGTTAATTGTAAAATGTCAATTGAATCATAACTGGGAACCGAGGTTGCGTAGTTATTAGAATACTCGACACGAAAGGTGACAGACCCATGATCGAACCCACCGGGGGACGTTAGAAATGGCATCCACTCTTAATTCCCCATCCCCAATCTGTCTGTGCCCACCCCTTAGTGGGGATTAATACTGACACATCAAAAGTAAAAAAAAAAAAAAAAAAAGATATTTACCCCTGCAGAGGTACAACATCTGCATAGAGATATGATGAGACCTATCTTTGATTTGTCCCCTCAATCTAAATACAGTATTCAAGGTTATTCGTGAGTGAATTATTGT
>JAXCGZ010004033.1:32500-35000 GCA_037179515.1 Halocaridina rubra
GGTTAACGACTCAACGGGAAATTATTCTCTGAAATGGGACAGAAGTCATTCTGTTTTGTTAGTTACTGGGTTGTTAATAATAATAATAATAATAATAATAATAATAATAATAATAATAATAATAATAATAATAATAATAATAATAATAATAATAATAATGATAATGATGATGATGCTAATGGTGTGACGATGACAATTATAAGTATAATAGTATAAATAATAATAATAACAATAATAATAATAATGTTAATAATAATAATAATAATAATAATAATAATAATAATAATAATAATAATAATAATAATAATAATAATAATAATAATAATAATAATAATAATAATAATAATAATAATAATAATAATAATAGCAAATCCGATCAGCGACATCTGAATATTTTGGGACCATATATACAGAGCATAAAATTAGCACGTTAAAAAAAAAAAAGATCTTCGCTTTTGTGATGGTTGTTAAGCAAATATGAATTCCTAAATAATAAAATTTATTAAGAGAATGGATAACAACTATATATTCGCTGATTCCCGAAATTTCAAAGTACGATGGTATTTTGAGGAAAATCCGTTTTACCTAATGTTTATATTCATAATTTTATGCAGCTGAGGAGAACCTACTGAGTTACTTAATTTAGAAGGTATAATAGGGAGATATTACTTCATAGTCTCCGTGGCAAAATGGTAGCGTCTGCGACTCTGAGGCGGCAGGTCGAGGGTTTGCACCCCGTCACGGACTGAGGTTAGTAAGGGCATACACTCAGGGTAACAATTACATCTGCCAAAACAAATCCTTCGTAAGAAGGCAACCGCCCTAGCCCTTAGTAGAAAAGGGAGTTCGTGACGTAAAACCGAATCCAATAGGGAGATATTACTCCCTGAAGAAAATTTACCATTTGAAACAATGTGGTAACTTAAGAGATGTGACAGTTGTTGGGTTATTAACCCAGCGATATTTGAATATTAGGAACTTTCACCGAAGTGTCGAGAAATCTCTTTCCTAATTCCGAGTACATTTCTGGATTAGGAAGGTTAGATTAATGGCGAGTCAAGTCTAGATGTTACTTAATGTTAAATACATTAAATTTGCAGTTTATCTCTAGTTGTTGTTTTGGCATCATATTGATAAGTGAAATAGTCGGATTGTGCTCAACCTAACTATCATATGCTGCTTAATTAAAGGTTACTTGGATAAGAACCCAAACTCTGTGGGAGACCATTTGTTTGGAGCTCCTGAAGAATTGGCAACTGCCTTTTATCAACAGCGAGCAAAAGTTAGATTAGGTTAAGCTGGGGTAGAATTTGCGCTTGTTACTTCATTTCAGATTCTAACCTAACCTAGCATTTCTTTACCGTTGATAAAAGGCAGGTTCCAATTCTTCAGGAGCTCCCTTTGTTTTCTAGCTTGTCCGAGTTCCGACTGGGATAGCTTGCAAAATATTACAGTTGCTTTTAAGTTAGATTCAAGTAGTTTACCTCTATGAACAAATTACTTCAATCCAAAAACTTCTTCGACGTTTTAAAATAAATCTAAATATCCACTCACATTTTCTTGTGTCAGTTTATATATATATATATATATATATATATATATATATATATATATATATATATATATATATATATATATATATATATATATATATATATTATATATATATATATATATATATATATATATATATATATATATATATATATATATATATATATATATATATATATATATATATATATATATATATATATATATATATATATATATATATATATATATATAATATATATATATATATATATATATATATATATATATATATATATATATATATATATATATATATATATATATATATATATATATATATATTCTTGTTGTGTTGTTTTCTTCCTGTGGCCACCGTGGCAGGGTGGTAGCTCTCGCGACTATGAAACGTCAGGTCATCGATTCAAAACCCACCACGGTCTGAGGTTAGAAGAAGCAATCATTCAGGGTAATGGTCACTTATTCTAAAACAGAAGTCCTTCGCAAGAAGGCAACGTCCTAGCCCTTAATAGTCCGTGACGTAAGACCGGACCATCCTTTTATTTTCTTCTCTAATTCAATATGTGTAAATTCGTCCACTGTGCGGCGCGAAATGGAGTCAGCATGTCATAAAAATGGCCTCTCCGCTTCTTCAGCATCTTTTCTCTCCTCAGTTGACCTAATTATACAAACATTTTCCGTTAAGTCTGTTTCTTCCTCATATAATGATACAGTTTATGCAGTAGTCCTGTCTTTTATCCTGTCACTCTAAATCGCTGAATTTCAGGTAGACGTGAAACCAATGAAATATATATCAAGTTGAGTTTTATAGATATGTAATTACCTAATTTTAATTACCTAATTGTGCTTACGAGAAAGAGCTCCAGCTCGTAACTTCCCGTCTCCTGGTCGGTTCCATTTTGTACTTACCGATACTAATCATACTTCTTCTTAAAACTATGGATTG
>JAXCGZ010004033.1:50000-82500 GCA_037179515.1 Halocaridina rubra
GGTATAGGAGGAGAAAAAACATAAATGCCTGGCAAACCTACAAAAGAGCAAGAAATGACTACCTAAGTAAAAGGAGAGAGGCAGAGAGAGATTATGAGAGGGACATCACCAGGAAGGCTAAAGAAAATCCCAAGCTTTTCCACAGCTTTATCAGAGGAAAACTGAAGGTAAAAGAACAGGTTTTAAGGCTAAAGAGAGCGGATGGAAGCATCACTGAGACGGACGAAGAGATCTGCAAAGAATTGAACAAGGAGTTTCAGTCAGTATTTACAGTAGAAAATACCCCACCCCCTCAGATTGCAGTGATAGAAGCTCAAGGGCCGGTATTAGAGAACATCAACCTTACAGCCACAGAGGTATGCAAAGCGCTGATGAATTTAGATGTTCATAAAGCTACAGGTCCTGATGACATATCCCCTCATGTGCTTAAAAAATGCGCAAACGCAATATCAGTGGCACTAAGTATCATATTTAAGGAGTCACTGGAGTCGGGGGAGATTCCAAGATGCTGGAAACAAGCAAATGTGATACCTATCTTCAAAAAGGGAAGGAGGGATACGGCTCTGAACTATAGACCAGTTTCCTTGACCAGCATAGTTTGCAAACTTATGGAGAAACTACTAAGGAAACATATCTCTCTTCACTTGGAATCCTTCAACTTTTTGTCAGTGAGGCAACATGGCTTCAGAGAAGGTAGATCAACAGTAACAAACTTATTAGAATTTTATGATGAGGTAAGCCAAATCTTACAGGAAAGAGAGGGCTGGGCAGATTGCATATTCCTAGACTTCCAGAAAGCGTTTGACACTGTTCCACATGGGAGACTTATTAGGAAGCTGCAATCAATGGCTAGAATAGGTGGAAATGTCTTGGAATGGATAAAAACTTACTTAGAAGGAAGGGAACAGAGGGTTAGAGTAAGACACTCAGTGTCTGAATGGAGAAGAGTTAGTAGTGGAGTTCCACAGGGTTCAGTTTTAGGGCCACTTTTGTTCCTTGTATATGTAAATGACCTACCAGAGTCTGTAAATTCATTCATGAATATGTTTGCAGATGATGCAAAGATTGTGAAGAAAGTAAAAAACGAGAACAATGGTAGAGAACTTCAGGAGGATCTAAATAATCTGCATGAGTGGTCAGAAAAGTGGCTAATGAAATTCAATACCTCAAAATGTAAGGTAATGAGAATGGGTACAAGTGCAAGAAGGCCCAAGCTTGACTACTCGGTGGCTGGAGTACAACTTCAAGAGACAGAAAATGAGAGAGATCTAGGAGTAAACATACTGGCAGATTTGTCTCCAGAAATACATATAAATGGCGTAGTAAGGGCAGCATATGCATTCTTATCAAATGTAAGGGTAGCCTTCAGGAACATGGACAAGGAAATGTTCAGAAATATTTATGTAACATATGTGAGGCCAAAACTCGAATATGCAGCCCCCTTTTGGAATCCGCACTTGAAAAAAGCACATAGCTAAGCTTGAAAAAGTTCAAAGACATGCCACGAAACTGGTGCCAGAAATACGCAATCTCGGTTATGATGAGAGACTGAGGGAATTAGACTTGCCATCACTCGAAGCTAGAAGAGTAAGGGGGGATATGGTGACAGTCTTTAAATTCCTTCATGGTTATGATAGAGTGGATAGGGATCGATATTTCGATATGGCTGGCTCTAGAACTAGAGGTCATAGTTTGAAGCTTCGTAAGAAAACTTGTTTGCAGGATGTAAGGAAATACTTTTTCAGTGTAAGAGTAGTTGATAATTGGAATTCGCTAAGCGAGGAGGTAGTTAATGCTATCTCAATCCATAGTTTTAAGGACAGGTACGATAAGTATCACTAAGTCTAAAATGGAACCGATCAGGAGACGGGAAGATACGAGCTTTGGGCTCTTCCCCGTAAACACAATTAGGTAATCACAATTAGGTAATCACACACACACATATAAAATGGAACCGATCAGGAGACGGGAAGATACGAGCTTTGGGCTCTTTCCCGTAAGCACAACTAGGTAATCACACTCACACATTCACCCGCACAAACACACACACACACACAAACACACACTCAAGCATATATATATATATATATATATATATATATATATATATATATATATATATATATATATATATATATATATATATATCTTTGATTATGGGTTATTCGTTGATTATTTATGTAATTTTATTAATAATTTTTATGGGCATAAGGTTTACTTCTTTGATTATCTTGATAATTGGAAGCTTGTTTTGACTCTGCAACCCTCCTTACTAAGGGATTTCATTATATATGTATATATATATATATATATATATATATATATATATATATATATATATATATATATATATATTATATGTGTGTGTGTGTGTGTGTGTGTGTGTGTATGATGTATTTATTTCTCTTTATGCAGGTGTACGCAGTGATCGTTTCCCACCCTCTGAACGGGGATCTTTCGCCAGCCGCCGTGTCTTACACTAGTGGTTTCTATCACATTCCAGTTATTGGAATTTCTTCAAGAGACTCAGCCTTCTCTGACAAGGTAGAAGGCTTAAGCCAGTGTATACTGTTAAAACCTTTTTTCTTGTTCTAGTCTTATTCGTGTGATGTGTGGGTTCTATTCTGAAAAGGAGTTGAGCATCTTTTATCTCAATTTTTTCCTTCTCTCTTATTCTCGTATTTTATATTTTCTTCTTTCTTGAAAATATGTGGGTTCTATCCAAGTGAGGGATTGAGCGTCCTCTGATTTCCATAGATTCATTTCTTCCTTCTCTCTTACTCTGGAGTGGTTTTTATCCTTCCTCTGGGGTAGGGACAAGAATAATTCCCCTATGTTTTCTTGTGCATCGTAATAGTCGACTGAATTGGCCAGTGAGGAGGCTAGGAATATGCTCTTTGTATTTTCCACCCTTGTAAAGGCAAGATTTTGCACTGACTCAACCATCCCCCTTATAAGGGGAATTATGGGCCTGGTATATAGATAGCTATATAGCCTTACACAGGAATTAGCTGTGTTTAAATAAGTAAAGTTATTTTCTTTCACCCATTCTCTTTCCTTTTCGAGGATTTTATTATGCTTTGGGTAACAGAGGCCAAACAGGCATTGCTACTTAACATTTAATCTTTCCTACAGTTATAGTAATATAACTTAATTTGCATACAGCTATCCCTCAAATGTAATTACAAAGTTATATTTGTCTGAATGCACTTTTTGGTAGTAGTCAATAATTTCCCTAACTCCCCTTCTTGAAAACCCGTGTATTCTCGAGACTCTTATATAAAAGTACTTATGTAATCTGCGTACATCCTATTTCCACCTCTTGCATACTTTAAATCATTCTTATCTTACTGTACTGCATGTAAAGTTTAACTAATACAATTTAAATTCTGTGTTAGAACAGTAGAGAATTTGATATAATGTATTTTTTTTTGGAGAAAATGTTCTCATTTTATTTCTGATATATTTTCCGACTGTGTATGTTCAAAACCACACTATTTAAAACTTCATAAGACGCAGACCCACTGTATTCCTTCCACAAGCGTATATTCACCAGTATTTTATTTCTTAATTCCCCTAACAGAACATCCATGTCTCTTTCTTGCGCACCGTTCCTCCATATAGCCATCAGGCGGATGTATGGGTAGAGCTATTGAAGGCATTCAAATATAACCAAGTGGTCTTCGTGCACTCTTCAGATACTGATGGAAGAGCTCTACTCACACGTTTTCAGAATCAGGCTCAAAGCCATGAGGACGATAAAGACATCAAGGTACAAGACTAAGGGTTTGAGTTTACAAGTGTGTGTGTGTGTGTGCGTGAGTTTATGCATTAGCGGCTGGTATTTATATAGTTAGAAATCGAGTGAGAACAGTAATAACTTTATATCGTTCCAAGAATATTGTGTTTGTAGTCTTATATATATGTTCTCTGTAGGTATGTATGCATGTGCCATGTACGTATATATATAAATCCATACATACTTGCATACATATATTTTTATCTTAAAATTCAGTTTTGACAAGAAGGTTATAGATTGTGAGCAATGACTACAGTCTAAGATATGACACTACACCAATAGGTTTCTTTCCAGATGGAAAATGTCATTGAATTCGAGCCAGGGCTTTACTCTTTTGTGGACAAGTTAAAAGAAATGAGGGAGGCATCTGCCAGGGTATTTCTCCTCTATGCTAAGTAAGTATTAGTAACAATATTACGCACTTCTATTATTTATTTTTGACACGTGTTTACCATGTGATAAATGCTAAGCATAATGTTCCTTGATAGAAATATTACAACTTTGTCACAATTTGAAATCCAAATCTGTGTGTTAGCTTTGTAGTATGTGTTCTTAAATACCACACGTCATCGGGATAACTCTTTTATTATTGATTGCTATTGTTCCTACAGCAAAGAGGACGCAGGTACCATCTTCCATGACGCAAGTTACATGAACATGACTGGAAAAGGCTACGTGTGGGTAGTGACTGAACAAGCCCTTAGTGCCCAATATGTCCCACCGGGAACCATTGGTCTCAAGCTAGTCAATGCCTCCGATGAGGATGCTCACATTACTGATAGTTTGTAAGTTCATGTGATGATGGTAAATGTTTGACTATAACAACTGCTATATTTAGAGAAGAGCAAACCTGTAGAGACGCTTAATAAACAGATGATTAAAGGATAATTAATAACATAATATTTTATTAGATGATGATTATAAATCATGTTTTGTATATTTCATTCGGCACTTTTTTATCATTTTGGTATATATTACTTCTGTCCATATGCTGAGGATTAGCATTTCAGGATGCATTTACTCCAAATGGTGTTAACTCGTGTATTCTCTGCAGATTTGTTCTGGCCAAAGCTTTGAAGAGGCTGAAAGAAGAGCAGAATACAACGGAACCTCCTCCAAAAGATTGTGACAATACCGGAACAACCTGGGAGACAGGCAAAAAACTCTTTCAGTAAGTTTAGTTATTGTTGCTTTCATGAATCAATGCTTATCAACATCTATCGTCCATGTTGCATTTGTTTTATTGTTACGGTTTAAGAGGTTACGAATCTAAGATGTTAAACTGATACTGAATATAAGTTCTGAGAGTAAGAAAAAGCTATTAGATTCTTCTAGGGTTTACAGGCAGAAGAGGTTAGTATATGTTCCTTAACAATATTGCCATATGTGTTTTGAGGTATGGGACAGGAACATACGGAGAACACTGGCCAGAAACATCGACCTCACTCAAAAGTGGGAAAAGCTGTAGACGAAGAAGAAGAAGAAGACGTGTTTTGATCAGAAATCCCAAACTGTTTTCATATTGTTCTTAAAATCTTAAAGTGCACTTTGTTAAGATGAGAAACCCTATTAATATTTCCAGTAAAATATATTGTTTTCATGTAATTACTTTATAAATTGTGAATATTCATGTGGCAGGATGTACTATGGAAGTATGCAGCTTTGCACAAGGAAAATTTTGAGGGTTATTCATATTAAAATGTCCTTTATATCTTAGTCGTTTCTGCTTTCATAATACAACAGGTAGCAAGAATTGTGCCCTACACTGATTGATCAACCATTCAGCATCAACTGTGTGCAGTGGAGAATGAGTTTAGGGAGAGATAACTGAACAGTGCTCGAGATGTGTACTCTTGAAACTGACAGTGGAAGAATATCTGTACATGATCATTATGATCACATTACTCTTCCATTTTTTAAAATGAGAATAGAGTGAAATATAAAGAGAAACAAAACATTTAGAAGCGTTCACTGAAAATTTCTTTTTCTTCACACAAAGCTTTTTAGCCCACAATTGTAGTGGACGAATAACAGGATTTTGAAATACCATACCCTTCTAGCCCTCTTCTTTTGTTTATTATAAGAGAAGAAAAAAAATATAGAAAATGGCAGCCCCCAAGCTTTCCTGACTTTTTTTTTACTTTTTTTACAGCAGACAATACGACTTTGGAAATATTTCTCCCCCACCAGAGACGTCACTTTCAGGTGTCATTCACTATTCACCTGGAATACAGGAGTAAGGGTCTTTCTCCTTAACCACCAATATTATCCATTACAGTCTCTTACGACATGAAGGAAATCCAAGGCCGAAATTCTTTCTCCCAGACAACTAAGGTTTATTCACTTAGTCTCCTCCTCTACGAGCTGCTGGAACTACAGGAGAAATATATGTATATTAACCATCCTGCGATATTTTTTATTCTCAGTTACCATACACTGTCGTGCAATCTTTAAGTTCTTATCTGACTTTTAGTAAATAATATATGAATGATCTATATTCTTTATCAATTACAGATACATCTTAGAGCAAGTTCTAAAGGACGGCAACACAGGTAAAGTTGCCTTTGACGAAAATGGGGACAGAATCAATGCTGAATACGAAGTCATCAACATCCAGGAAAAGAACGATTCTGGGGCAATGATCAAAAGCCACGTGGCCGTGGGTCAATTCGTTTATAACAAGGTAAAACTCTCGTTCATCTCTCCTTAGTGTGAATCGGATTTAGGTGTAAAGCTGAAAAAGGATTGCAAATTATAATTTATGTATGTCAGTGCTTCAAAATATGAATATCTAAATATTCCTTAAAAACTCTGCTATGCTTATGCTTTAAGTTTCTACTTCAGTGTATATTGCTTTTAAATATAAGTATTCTGTGAGCATTTTCCTCTTATGGAAATACTTTTCACATATGATATATAGGCTTAGTTTCAAATAAAATCACGGCTGAACGTGGCTAGGTATACAATAGTCCTACTGAAGTTGCATTTCATTGTACATCTAATACAAATCTGGACATAGCATCCATCATGTACTGGAGAATTGTATACATATATATGGACCAATGTTTTTACATCCAAATATCGCTCTTCATTTTATGGCTAATCAATGTTGCCCACATAGTAGGCCAATGCAACCTCTGCTTCCAAGTGCTGTATTATGTAGATGAAATAAAATCAAGTGTTGACTGAGGAAATCAACAGGGAAAACTTTGCATATAAGTGAGCAAGAGAAATATGTCTATAATTCGATCAAAAATACATGATGCTTTTGTTTTCTAATTGTCCAAGGAATGATGTTACTCAAAGTTTCAGCTTTAACATGATATGATATTCAATCGATCTAACAGTGGAAAAAGTGTCATTCTTCATAAACTTGAAGCTTGAATGAAAGTTTTCTCTGGGTGATTTTGAGGTTTTCACTTTGATTAATGTTGCGAACCTCCCCTCTTGTAAATTAGTCTTCTGTCTAGTGAACAATAAAATATATATATATATATATATATATATATATATATATATATATATATATATATATATATATATATATATATATATATATATATATATATATATATATATAATGTAAGGCATGATCAGGCAACATATTATTCATTTCATTGCCATTAATATAATGATTGGCTCTGAACATTCATAATGCTGAATAATAATAATAATAATAATAATAATAATAATAATAATAATAATAATAATAATAATAATAATAATAATGATAATGATAATAATAGTAATAATAATAATAATAATAATAATAATAATAATAATAATAATAATAATAATAATAATAATAATAACAATAATAATAATAATAATGATAATAATAATAATAATAATAATAATAATGATAATAATAATAATAATAATAATAATAATAATAATAATGATAATGATAATAATAATAATAATAATAATAATAATAATAATAATAATAATTATAATAGTAATAATAATAATAATAATAATAATAATAATAATAATAATAATAATAATAATAATAATAATAATAATAATTATTATTATTATTATTATTATTATTATTATTATTATTATTATTATTATTATTATTATTATTATTATTATTATTATTGCAGTATTTTATTCTGCAAAATATACAAACACCTTTCATATATTTCTTTCATCACATTAGTAACATAATAGAACATGGTAAATTATTTCTCAAAGAAATTTGCCATTAACACGTTTCACATACTGTATATATACAAGTGAATTCTCGTTCTTGATTTTCTCGTTTACACATTTTTCACCCCTCGAATGCGCACACATAGGATGTATCAAGCCACTGACAAACTGGCGCTGTGTAAGATCGCGCCCTTTGAATTAGGCCATTTAATTACGTTTTGCTTTCTCCTATAGCATTGGGGACAGTGCAGAGTAGACATCACATATTCTGGCCATATATTTTTCGCAGTGTTATTTCTTTATTGTTAAAGTTTCTTGACTCAAAATGAGGTATCTTTTCTTTTCCATTTTCTTCCTTTTAGGCATTTTTAGATGATTTATGTGTAATTGAGTTGCTTTATATATTTTTGACAGGTGGACGCCCTAGTCTTTCTCGTCTATAAAAATAAATAAAAAAAGAAACCAAGGCATTGAGGCTACATGCTTAAAACTTGGTTGTGTTTCAGACTGTATGTTTTTGTGTGTGTATATATATAAAACTTGGAACTGTCATAACAAAAATGGGAGACATATCAAGGAAGGTATTAGAGGAAAATAACGAAAAAGAAAGAAAAAAAGGACAGACAGAAGGAGGAATGGGCTGATAAGAATGGAGAATGTATGAATGAGCTGGAAGTGTATCGGGTTACTATTGAGTGAATGAAAATTGAGTCTGATATAACTCGCCTATGTCAAATCATCCTTGCGAACTTAAATGAAATTGTTGTCAACAATCACTTTCAAGATTGCTGTGTGCGTGAACAGATATGGAATGTAGTATCCATTTGCTCAAATTGAAAAGAAACCAGTGATAACCAGCAAATATTTAGGTAAAACAGTGAATGAATTATTATTTTCATTAGGTCTGATATAAAAAGATGATGTGAGCAGATATGTCAGTGTCCATCAGCTGCGACCTGAATGAATAAAAAGCTATTGAATGATGTATTTACGTTTCGACTACGTTACTGCTGCACATGCTGCATTTGGACTAAAATAGAGGAAACAGATTTTGTCATGGTCAGTAGAAACAGTCTGACGTTGGGAATGGATGTCTATCTAATGCTGAAATAAGTAATAATTGAACCACATTAGAAGAAAAGATGCTAAGCAGAGAGTGATCAATAGAAACACTGAAATTATAGGTCTCTGATATAGGATATTGTTTATTCGTGTATTTAGAGAGCTCAAAATTTTGTTTAAATCACAAATAGCATTGGAGATCTTATTTTCTTTCCCCAGCCATCCAGATTTTTTGAGTGGCGGTGTGATGTGGTCATATTTCCCTATTCCTTTATTAATAGGCTACCAGAATCATGAGTACCTTTTACTTAGGTAATAAAGAGTCCAAGATGCATATCAGTTGCATTATATTTTCAATACTGATTCTGTCCTGATTCATGATCACAGATATTTACAACATGTAAGATCCTTTGAAATGTGAGCTTGTTGGTATGGATAAAAGGAAATGATCGACTAGAATATTGTACTTTTGGATCGTTAATGACTGGTTTGTGGTAGAAGGTATAAGATTCAGTTGAAATTTAATTGGTATTATATGGACGAATGAATATGAAAGGGAAATAAAGACAGGCTAACCCTCCCTTGTTCTCCAACCTGCAGCCGACTGAATGGCAAGGGGCGGGGGGCAAGGCGGGGTTAAGAAAGAAAGAAGATGAAACAAACAGCCCTCAATCAACACAGGTAAATTAGGTTCGCAGTTTCAGTCAATAACCCCCCTTCAGTTTATAATATAAGGGCAAGATGGGAAATTAATCTCTCTTAACATTAAAGTACTGTTAACATAACATCAGAACTCTTCTTCTTTGTAAAGGATGAAGATAATTTTTTTTCCCTGTTTCAATGGACACCCTTTATGCCCAGAAATAGGTTTACAGAAATGGCAGGTAATCTAAATTATGAATTTATTACTGAGCCAAGATGTAGAATAGGCAGTATTATCACTTTTCATCGTCAAAGATACTTCATGCATAGTAATATGTGCATTAGCAGCATTTGAGAGTTACTCACAAATAGTTCTGAACTGGGATTCGTATTACAGAATATCGAGTTACTTTAAGTTTCAAAATGTCATTGGAATTTCCCTTTTTAGTATCATAATTGTCATGAACTTCAGTTGTGACCGCTCTTGCAAAGTCAGGTATTTGTAGGTTACCTTCCATAAGCAGATTATAAATGATATATACAATGTATGGATAGTCCCATCTTGCCCTTTCGTATAATATGCTCAAAGGACGGGCTCGATCATATGAACCCCCCCATACTGCTCGTTTATATCCCCTTTTGCTGCTGCTACTACTATTGCTGCTGCTGATGCTGCTGCATTAGTCTAGTGACCTTCCAGGTTTGCAGTACTGGATATGAGTGTAAAGTAATGCATTGGCAACAGTCCTAAGTCATTCAAAATACATATTTATACAATGGCCTCATTCCCCCTTACTGTTATTAAAAATAAAAGTTATAATCCCCCCCCTTTTGCATCATGCACTGATTGTTGTACGTGTGTAGATACACTCGAGCACTTGTATACTGTACTGGTAGGTGACAAATTAAAATGACTTATATAACAAACTATTATTGGAACAATAAATCGGCAACTCCGAAAAGGCTGTCGCACTTTTTCCCTTCGACTATGTAGTGTATTATATAGCTTACATTTGCTACTGCAGCATCAATAATTCAAGTTTCATACTTTTTGGAAGATCTACTACAGATTATATGACTGTGATAAGTTATAACAGGATGCACAAGTAGTTGCAGAGTATTAAAGCTTGATTAAATTTCTGAATAGATATATGAAATTGTGAAATAGGAAAACTGTCATTGCATCAGTTTAGCCGTAGGATGTGTTTTGACTGTTGCCTTTGTAAGATCTTACGTCATGGTCACAATAAGAGGAAGCTGTATCTGGCACACATGCCAATGCCTAGGTATTTCTGGCTCTCTTTCTCAAGTATTTCTTTAGGCATGAATTCAAAAGGTGTCTGCTCTGGTGCACAGAACCATTTGTTCCAATCTTTTCTGATCAGAGCGTGCTCGTTACAAAGCTGACCATCTGAGAGCCAATCATGACTGGATATGCATGCGTAATGCGATAGAGTGTATGTTAACAAACAGCTCTGATAGGTCGGCAGGATGCGAGAGCTTATTTGAATTGTCCAATCACAAGCTTGTTAGATGATATGAAAAGAATCCGTGTCGTGATTGGCTCATGATGTACACGGACTTTTGACACCTTGTTGCTGATCAGATCTGAGAACATTGTACATCTGCAGTAGTCCCATGGGAAACTTAGCCCAACTTCTCCATATACTTTTTAGATCTTTTCTAGCATTTACCCGGCCATGATCCAACCATGGGCAAGTGAGAAAATGGTCGGCCAGACTGCTTGCTTTATTTTTGCAACAGCTTAATTTTTTAACTAATTTAATATTGGAATTAGGCTCAATACGACAACCAGTCAGTAGAGAACAACTTCTATTTTTATTTTTATTTTTTATCTTTCCCCTATTACTCCTTGAATGACGTTGTCTGCGTGTGACAAAGTATTTTTATTTACTTTTCTTGTTTTCATTTGTGATTATATATGACTTTTATGCTAGACTGATTTAAGGTAAAGATGTCTGCTTGCATGAGTTGATTCTGCATGATGAAAACGAACCCTCTCGGTCGTAAAAAAAAAAAAAAATCCTTGATCTCCCATATATATCTTCTTGGTTTATTAATATTCTGATCTACACACGTTTTTCATATTTAAAAAAAGTTTCTCTAAAAAAAAAAAAAAAACTTCCTGTCATCCATGTAGAGTTTGAGGGCGTGTCCTATTAAGGTAATTTTATTATGCCTCTGCACTAACCACCTTTTTTTTTTCTTGTGTTTCAAGTTGAAAAAGTATTTGTATTGTATTATGTTTATGAATTCAATTTTCTGCTTCAATAACTTGCACATTACAACTTTTTTGTATATTTGCTTTGCATGAAAAACTGTTATTCATTTTTTTATACGTTGTCAACCTACTTAATTCCTAATGTTTTATAATTCGCAAGCTTAAATGTGTTTGTTTACTCACTGTCTCAAAAAAAAAAAATCAAATCAGAGCTATTATCTTTTCCTTATCTCTAATAACATATAAATGATACATCATATTAATATTAATAATAAAAGAGTTAGGTAGATATATATACATAAATTTCACCAAGGTTTTAGGTCAATATTTTTCCCTTACAATTACCGTATACATAAAGATTTATCTGCATTGTTCGCTATGTTCTTTAAACTGAATTCATAAATGTCATATTATTTTTATTTATTTTAGGTTGTATGGTACATATGTTAAGGTAAATGAGAGGATTATCCAAAAACAGATTTCACATATAAAACATATAATGCAATTCATGTATTAAGACTGTTATTTGCAGACTCAAGAAATCATTATATATATATATATATATATATATATATATATAGTATATATATATATATATATATATATATATATATATATATATATATATATATATATATATATATATATATATATATATATATATATATTCCACTTCTGACATGATAAACTCATATCTGAAACTTGGTTTTCAGGGAAGAACATAGGCTATGTTCAACTATTCGTGCATGTGAATGGATGAAGCCATAGATTTGCATTCATATTTTACAGAGTAAATTTCTTTAGCAACTTTTAGACACTATTTATCCACTCACCTGTTCATATTTGATTGTCTAATTGTGTCACGGGATAGAGCCTCAAGCTCGTAGCTTCCCCAATGGAGTCCTGACTCATTTATTCTTATGTATATTATACCTTAAATTGCGTCATCAACTATTCTTACACTGCATTAAGTACTTCAGTATGTCAGATTCAGAGACGACTAAAATCAGGCCAGAAGTAGGTGAATCTTTATTTCAGCCTTCCTCATTACTGAGACCTTGACTTTGAAGCAGTCTCTGAGGTCCTCCGGCTTGTTAACGATTTTTTCATTGCAGAGTTTAGAAGACTGCTGCATGTTCAACTTTAGGTCTTACATAAATCTCTTAAATGCTTCTATGCATTTCCTTTGCCATGTCTAAAGGCAGCCCCAATATTGTTAGGCAGCCCCAATATTGTATAATACTTGGAAAGCAAGTTATGCTTGCCAGTCTTTCCCTCTGATTCTTTGAGTTCTCTCATGCCATTGATGGGTCTTCTTGCATCTAGCTCTTTTCAAACTATATGCACCTCTTGTTATTTTCACAATCGTTACATTATCTGCAAGCATTCTAAAATGCATTTACAGCCTTTGGCTGATCAGTTTGATACGGAAGTAACAAAAATAGAACTAATACTCATCTACTTGAAAGCCCAGCTGTAATTTTCTTCACGTTTGACATTGCATGTCTTGTTCTGATCCTGTGGTCTCTCCATCATAAAATAGTTTTATCCACTTCAAGATATATCTGCCTATTATTGCTGGTAATTGCAACTCCCTATAAATCTTCCATGTGGTACGGTATCAAACATTTTCAGAAAATTTGGGAATTTGCAATTAGCCTAACCCTTCATTCACCTTTTGTCAATGAAAACTCGTCTCTTCTAATGCTGTGTTGTCTCTGTTTAACACTGCAAGCTATGGTATTGATGAGACTGGACTGTTGTTGAGATCTCTCTCCCCCTTGCGTTTTTTTTTCTTTTTTGGAGATAGTTGCATTACTTGCCTCTTTCTACTGCCTTGGGATCTTCCCAGATTCCAGTAAATTTTCAGAAATGCACTTTTGTGCCCTTATATATATTTTCACTCAGATAAACCTTCACGATCAAAATTGAAATTAGGAAGAGTGAAATTTAGGCTAATATTCAGTCATCTAACTACCAGTGAACTTCATTTGACTCTTACCCAGCACTTGGTTCTGCTGTGTAGCTACACCGGTGTTTGCTTGCCATGCTGAGAATTGAGTTAAGTATCACTGAGGCATCTCACACGAGAACCAACCACCAGTTATGGTCTGTCTGACTATCAGAGTGTTGTGTGAAGTGCAGTAACAATTTTTATCATTTTTACAGCATAAAGTTCATGAAAAAAAAACTAGGTCATAAAATCTAGTAGCATCATGCTGAACAAGATTTTGGTTATTGATATATACTTTTACATGTAAATCAGTATATTTCCTTTAATTTGATAATATTCTTTTCTTCTCTCAAGACCAAATAATCCTCAGGAAATAAGCTAAGCATTCTTGGTAGGTTGCATGTCTCAGACTACTCCGGCATATTTTAAAAATATATTTTGAGAATAATGGCATAAGAATGATCAAGTATCATTCATGTGCTCCATAGATTTATATTTTCTGGTAATGTGAGTACCAAGAACATTCGATATATAGTATTAAGATGAGGTTTGACTTACTTCAAGATTATAAATTTAAATATGTTAAGGGTACTTTTATTTTTCTTAATATCACAAAGACAAATTCTGTAACAGAGTCAGTAGAGAAGATAACCTTGTAAATGTAATTTAATACATCTATTAAAGTTGCATCTTAAAATGTAAGAGTTACTAACGCCTTTCCTGCTTCTCACGGCACCTGACAATTTCTTTTTGTTTCTTGTAATAGTTGTAAACCACCTATTTTAGATTATTCGTGGCATGAATACTTGACAAGGAAGTCCAATATTTTCTCTAAACTAACAAGATTTTGTTTACTTTTTCTTTTGCTTTCTCCGACTATATCTGTGTCGAAACACCACATGGGAACTGCCCTGGACCATGTCCATGTGTCCATAACACTCAATCCGTGGCTTGCTCTACCATATTTCTTAACTGACCAAAATACAAATACGTCTTGATGTATGCACAAATGGTACTGGCTCCATGACTCCCTCTCTGCAAAAAAATGTTGAAAACATAAAGACGAAAGAAGCCATGACACTTAGGATTGATGAAAATGCAATCATCTGGCCTGGAAACAGCACTGTCAAACCTCAAGGCTACATGATACCAACTAGGCTAAAGGTACGTAACAACGGCGTTGGATTTATCATGTGAGTGTGCTATGTATACTAACCAAGTGAAATAGGACTACTGTCAAGATATTTTACTGTCTTATTACAAATTCCCTTTAACTATTATTTTATCATGAGCCTATAATTTACAGATAATAGCCATGATACCACAACATATTCGCTAGTTTTAAAATATGGGAAGACCTCCTTTGTGTTAATTGATAAGAGGAGTGATTATTTTGTCACAAATTCCTGTTGTTTGTTATTTCTTCAGTAGTCTAAAACTCACCAGATAAACGTACTTATACCAAACAAACATACGAATTTTAACAGCTGGTGAGAAGCCAGTTGTACTTCTCTCTGTGAAATGCTATTGGCTTTATGCAAATTCCTTTTGCCTAAAATTTCATTATAAGCCTAAAATTTACAGATGATTTGAATAATGCCAAACATGCAAACAAATTTTAACAGAAAAAATCTTCCGTTTTCTATTATGACAAGATATTGTTATTGTCTTCATGCACATTCTTGTTAATTCATCACAATCATAAAATCGCAGAATAACTGTAATAACGCCCTGTCTCTCTTCAGGTTTTAACCATTGAGGAGAAGCCCTTCGTTAACATTCAAAAAATTCAGAGTAAAGCTGAATGCTTGGGTGGAGGTCGGGTTCTCTGCCCTTGGTATAACACTTCAGGTGACAGTTCGGACCTGTACTGCTGTACAGGCTATTGTATAGATATGCTCAATGAGCTGTCTGCTAGAATTAACTTCACCTACGAGCTTTCTCTCTCGCCTGATGGTGAATTTGGATCTCTCCAGATGAAAGAATCGGGTAAGATATTGTTAGTCTGTTCCTGTATTGTATTTTATACTATTATCTAAAGAAATGTAGTCTGGAGATAAATTCTGATATAATAATTCAACAAATATACAGTTTTCTTTATAATGCAGTTTTCATCACTGTGGTGGAAGAATAATAGATTCCTCAGTCGTAGTACTTACGTGTCGTAAATGCTAAACAAAATACATATGGAGGTGAGTGCTGTGGCAGTCAATCACTTCCTGATTTTTTTTCTTGCCACAAAAGAACTTGAAGTGGTAGCGAGGATTGGCATTGTAGTTGAAACCCTTCTACCTTAATTCGTTCACTGCAGTTGCTGTCACCTTGCTGGGCTTGGTGAGATAGTGTCTCGCTTGTAAATGCATATCAGCTCTAAAGTTATTACCGTCTCCTAGGTAAAAAAGAGTGGACGGGCTTGATCGGGCAATTGGTGAACCAGACTCACGGTGCAGACATGATAGTTGCACCACTAACAATAAACCCAGAGAGAGCGCAAGTCATCGAATTTTCAAAACCTTTTAAATATCAAGGAATTACTATCCTAGAAAAGAAGGTTAGTTGCAAGAAAATATCACAAGGGACTAAAGATTTGTACGAGAAAATATTCCATATGAAGACACATCTGTATAAGCAGTAATACGTAATACTGGTATTCTATACTGAAAAATGAGAGATAATTTTATTATGTCATAAGCACCCAGGTACTCCAACAACTGTATATATAAATTTTTACCATCTGTAACCTATTTTTCTTCTCATTATTTTTCTATGCATTTCTGCTATTAGATCATCCAGGAATGTTCCACTTGCTAATTTTATCATTAACTACCATCAGCAATTCAGGATCCACCTATTTTTTATATCACAAGTTGTTATATTACTTTTCTTTTATTCTTTCTTCTATATCATTCTCTTCCATCAGCAAACCAGGTACTATACCTTTCATATTTCTGTTATTTTTCGACAACAGCAACCCAGGTATTCAACCTTGGTGTCGTTCTTACAACCATTTCGGGATACTCTGTGGATTCTTGTGATGGTCTCTGTACATGTTGTCGCTCTAGTTCTCTACCTCCTTGACAGATTCAGCCCTTTTGGCAGGTAAGCATTATCTTCTGTCAGATGTTTGATTGTTTATGTCAGTATGTTTCTTAGAGTAAAAATACCAGGTAAAATCTAGCCCTGTTCTCGAGTTTATCCTTAATATGTGTTTTTATTATTATTATTATTATTATTATTATTATTATTATTATTATTATTATTATTATTATTATTATTATTATTATTATTATTATTATTATTGATGATGATGATGATTATTATTATGATTATTATTATTAAAAAAGAACAGAGTATAATGTTTATTTCCCTTAGTAATGCCTTACGTCTTTTTTTTTCTATATAGATATAAACTGGCCAATATGGATGGAACGGAAGAGGATGCATTGAATCTCTCTTCAGCCATATGGTTTGCTTGGGGCGTCTTGCTCAACAGTGGCATTGGAGAAGGTAAACAAACGTATTCAAATAGTTGTTGTTGTCTTTGTTCCCTAGGCTGCTAGGCCGAACGGCCCCTGGTCTCTATGGAAGGCCAATGTTGATCTCGGGTTTTCCCACAGAGGTTTCAGGGAGTGTATGTTGTGTTGTTGGAGTATGTGCTTGTAAGCACTACAGTCTTCTATAATGTGTCCTAAGATAGCAATATCAATTAGTATAAGGATGCATTATGCCTGGATGAGAGAGGGGAAGCATACCGAACTTGCATTGCTCACATGTCGTAATAACTGATTATAAGGATAGGGGATTAATGAGCTAGCTATTTCTCAGTCCCAATACTTTTTTCACAAAACTACTGACTTTTTTATGACAATGGGCAGAATAGGTTAAAGCCCTGTTACATCTTTCTTTTACAGTTATGTTTACCTGCTAACCTCTGCTGGATATTAAATCTCATCCATAAATGATGAGCATATATTTGAAAAGTGATAACTGAGTATGTATTAGGACAAGTGTTTACAGTACGTTATTACAAAAAAGAAAAAAAAATCTGCATGACGTTCTCTCTTCCCTCCCTCCCTCCCCAGGAACTCCTCGAAGCTTCAGCGCCCGTGTCCTGGGAATGGTATGGGCTGGTTTTGCCATGATTATCGTCGCCTCATATACTGCCAATCTGGCTGCCTTCCTCGTGTTAGACCGTCCTCAGACATCACTTACCGGCATTAATGATCCGAGGGTAAGGAGAGAGAAATAATTTTCTTTGATATCAAAGGATTGATCGAAAGAGTTTCGGGATCCTTAACACCACATGTAAAGTTATAAAACCCCGTAAATTGTCAGGTTATGTTAGATTAGGCTAAGGCAGCGTAGGTTTGGTGACTTGCCGTGTAAATATGATTAACCCTAGATTCCTAGAGCACCTTGAGGTGCTCTCATTTACAATGCACTGTACCTCCTAGTGTTTTGAATTGTAATTAGGGATATAGAGTAAATACATATGTATTTTTAGCACCTTACTCGCAATGCATTCAGTATTATTAACATATGAATTTTTATTTATTTGTGCATTCAAGAAAAAACATTACATCAAGGCGATATCTCATTGTTTACAGTAAAGAAGTAGATGTGTGTCTATTAGTAAGTGTTGTATTGGACTAAGAATATATATATATATATATATATATATATATATATATATATATATATATATATATATATATATATATATATATATATATATATATATACACACACACACACACACACACACACACACACACACACACATATATATATATATATATATATATATATATATATATATATATATATATATATATATATATATATATATATATAGTGTGTGTGTGTGTGTGTGTGTGTGTGTGTGTGTGTGTGTGTGTGTGTGTGTGTGTGTGTGTGTGTGTGTGTGTGTGTGTGTGTGTGTGTGAGTGTGTTTGAGAGCAAGTGTTGTATTGGATTAATATTATATATATATATATATATATATATATATATATATATATATATATATATATATATATATATATATATATATATATATATATATATATATGTGTGTGTGTGTGTGTGTGTGTGTGTGTGTGTGTGTGTGTGTGTGTGATTACCTAATTGTGATTACCTAATTGTGTTTACGGGAAAGAGCCCAAAGCTCGTATCTTCCCGTCTCCTGATCGGTTCCATTTTTAGACTTAGTGATACTTATCATACCTGTCCTTAAAACTATGGATTGAGATAGCATTAACTACCTCCTCGCTTAGCGAATTCCAATTATCAACTACTCTTACACTGAAAAAGTATTTCCTTACATCCTGCAAACAAGTTTTCTTACGAAGCCTCAAACTATGACCTCTAGTTCTAGAGCCAGCCATATCGAAATATCGATCCCTATCCACTCTATCATAACCATGAAGGAATTTAAAGACTGTCACCATATCCCCCCTTACTCTTCTAGCTTCGAGTGATGGCAAGTCTAATTCCCTCAGCCTCTCATCATAACCGAGATTGCGTATTTCTGGCACCAGCTTCGTGGCATGTCTTTGAACTTTTTCAAGCTTAGCTATGTGCTTTTTCAAGTGCGGATTCCAAAAGGGGGCTGCATATTCGAGTTTTGGCCTCACATAGGTTACATAAATATTTCTGAACATTTCCTTGTCCATGTGCCTGAAGGCTACCCTTACATTTGATAAGAATGCATATGCTGCCCTTACTACGCCATTTATATGTATTTCTGGAGACAAATCTGTGTGTGTGTGTGTGTGTGTGTGTGTGTGTGTGTGTGTGTGTGTGTGTGTGTGTGTGTGTGTGTGTGTGTGTGTGTGCGTATAAAGTGTTTGTGTGATTTGTTTTCTTACAATTACATTTTATATTTTTGCATGCAGTTACGAAATCCCATGGAAAACTTCACCTATGCGACAGTCAGAGGATCATCTGTAGATATGTATTTCCGACGGCAGGTAGAGCTGAGCAACATGTACCGGACAATGGAGGGAAATAACTATCCTACTGCAGAGGCTGCTATAGAAGCCCTTAAAGCTGGGTAAGCTGAACATTTTAAGCCTTCCACAGTAGCCTTCAAAACAGGATTCTTTCATTTATTCAAATATTAAATTTGAGTTGTAGATACTTTCTGGCAGCTACAGGGGACTTCAAGGCTTAGTTTTTTTTTCTTTTTTATGTTCATAAAAGCATCAGTCAAGTACATAACTAAACTTTAAACTAGTTTTGAAATGAAACATTAAAGTCTGCCAGACATACACACAGGCATCATCTACATAAAGCTGAAGGCATTACACACATCCTACGATATACAAATTGTACAATTTATCATATCTTACTACTTACAGTTCAACTAATAGAGAATACTTAAAATTTACTCTTACGCACGACGGCGTTATTACATAATAAAAAAAAATAAAGAATACACTCTGCAGATCGCGCAGTTATTGCATATATTCTTGAAGGATATTTGGGGTTGTTGTGGAAAGCCTCAAACATTATATCTATAGATAAGAAATATATGTTTACATCGTATACCTCCATATATTTTTTTCATGATGTTGAATCAGCATTCTATTATTTTTTTTATATTCACTGATCCAAATGTTCTATTAATGGAAAGCCAGAGACATTGGATATTAGAGAATTAAATTACTTATGTTTAGATTATAGATGTAAATGCTCAGAAAATGGCTGGATATAGGTCTCATAGGTATGCTTTTGCAAGAATAAAATTACACGGCTTGTATTTTACGTATTGCAGAAAATTAAAAGCCTTCATATGGGATAGTTCTCGCCTTGAGTACGAAGCTGCCAAAGATTGTGAATTAGTGACAGCTGGGGAGTTATTTGGACGTTCAGGATATGGTATTGGACTGAAGAAGAATTCACCCTGGGCCGACCGTGTCACTTTAGCCATTCTTGAGTTTCACGAGAGTGGATTTATGGAAGAATTAGACAATAAGTGGATTTTACAAAACCAAGACGATGACTGCAATACCGAGGACAAAGCTCCAGCAACACTAGGCCTTAAAAATATGGCCGGTGTGTTTATCCTGGTTGCTGCAGGTATTGTTGGAGGAATAGGTCTCATCATTATAGAAATTATATATAAGAAACATCAACTACGAAAGCAGAAACGCATGGAAATTGCACGACATGCTGCTGATAAATGGAGAGGGGCAATTGAGGTAAGTGAAAATAGAAAACATCCGGTATCATAATAATGACATTCAGAAACTTAGGTAAGATGTTCACATATGCAATCAATATAACTTTAATAAGGACCTACATCTTTTTAAACTGGCAATTAACATCTAATATGTCTTTTATGTTTACAGAAACGCAAAACACTCAGAGCCTCCATGATGATGCAGAGACGACTAAAAGCCAATGGAGTAAATGAACCCTCTGTTATATGTGTTAATGTTGAGACTGAAGCCACAGCTGCATCTGGAGCTGCAACAGTTGGTGCTGCAGCAGCAGCAGTAGGAGTTGGAGGTGCAGGCAGTGGAATGATAAGTGGTGGAATGCCTGGTGGTGCCATTGCTGGAGCTGCTGGTGGGCCATCTGCTGCGAGTGTTGGGGCAATTGATCTGCCCCGTATGCTTCCTCCACCACCGCCTCCAGCGCCTCCATCTCCTCCAGGCCTTCCTCCAGATGTTCCTCCAGCTCCTCCTGCTCCACGATGGGGAAATGACATACGTCAGCGTCATTTGACAGCAGCAGATGAGGGCTTACCTCCTCCCCCTCCTCCACCTGCTGGAGTGGACACCATGCGGTTGCATGCTTCTTACAAGAACCTTTTTGGACCTGACCCCCCAGATCTAGTGGTGTGAGATCAACTGCTGTAGTCGCCTCTGTATCAGAGGTAGCCAGACCCACAGGGGCAACTTAAACTACTTCGGCGGAAATCTCTCACCAAGTCCCCTCATCATCATAATCATTACGTCCACTGGGTGGTGCCCCGGGCCATGCCGCCTCCAGACTCCTTTTCTGGCTCTATTAGAAGACCTTCCTGTTGGACCAGGTTATTGCCTACAAGGACTGGGGGGCCAGGCGATAAAATACGCTTCTCACATGTCACCAACACCTGTATAGAATAAAGGACCTTTATAGCATATTATCAGTGGGTCACGCAACCTTGACTACCCTTACTTATAATAATATTTAGTTGGATAAAAACACATTTATGTTGTTATAACTACAGATTAACATTAGTAGGTGAGTCAGAAACTCTAAACACAGACTCAGCTCTTCGTTTGTGAAAATAACGACTGAAGGTGGTGGAAAAAAAGAAGACAATGGCAATTCACGAAAAAAAAATTAATGACAATATGCTTCAAGACAGTTAGTGACAGTTAGCAGTTAATCATATTAGGGTACTTACCAATATCTTTTGATATCAAAATTGATCGCTCATTTTAACAGAGTTATCCAGTACAATTGGCTTTAGATGAATTTATGAAGTAAGTATTCTGAACAGCATACTTCTTTTCTCCTCCACTTTCCTCGATTTATTTGATGGATTAGGCAGTGGCAAAGGAGAGAGAAAGAGAACGGGCATAAGGTCATTATTGCATTTGTCGTATGGAGAGCGAAAATGGTAACCAAAAGGAAATAATAAAGGGAAAACTAGATGAAGGAAAAAAGAGCAAAGCTGGAGCAGAGCAAGGGAGATAATTTCCTTTTGTAATAGGATTACTTACATGTGTGAGTGTCTAAAGGGTGCCAGAGGACAATTATTTTGACTCTAGTGATTAGTGACCCTCCTAACCCATTCCTAACCCAAATACCACTTTCACACCAAAGTGGCACGTTGCATATGGCGTGCCACGTGACATGACACGTGTAATGTGCCACTTTGATGTAAAAGCGGCCTTAAACTTTTCAGTTACAGAGGCTCGTCAAGGGTCTTGGCTAACTGTCTGGAGTCTACATTGTTTGATGATACGCTTATTCTCACGTTGTGTGTTGTGAAAATAATAACTGAAAAAAAAATCTACGAACACAGTTGGGCTCATGAGGTTTTATGTTGATTCTTTAAGGGCGCCCAATTTATCTGTGCTGCTAAACACATCTGAGTTCCCAGGTAACTTATATATGTATGTTACAGTTTATTTGCATTCTCTGAGGCTGAATAGAGGTACATTTGAGTAATGCTGAAAAAGCCCTTATTTCAACAAACTTTTTGTCCAAATCTATTAAAAAAGTAAAAAAAAAATAGTTTTGCTTTATATCGTTTATAGAGTATAAGAATTTTGAAAGAAAAATCGGTTGGAAACAGCTTTAATATCCAAATTATTTATCGTCATCGACAGTCTTTTTGTTTATTTATATGGAACAATGGGTGATTTGAATAAGTTCGGCATTATCAGTGATCATTCTAGCGAAAACTTGTGAAGAATAATCAAACCCTCTAAGAAAAGACATAAAAAAAAAATAATGACGGTGAAAGATACAGTAACGTTGCCTTCAGGAGTTGAGAACTTCTCAGACGACGTTCCCGTGTTCTGGCATATTATAATTTTGTGGCATGGTAGTTCAACAGAATTAATAATAAAACAAGTTAGGTGTGAGTGCGTATGCGTATGCGTAAATGAGCAAGTGAGTTTGTGTCTCATTAAGATCCGGAAGGGAGCTATAGTTTATTATGTACCTAATCATGATAAAATTTGAACCTTTACCTTACTGCGCCGTGTGTGCTTCATAAAGCAGGGTGTTATGAATTATTTTCTCCAATTAAATTACTTTTCCTGATATCATAATTATCAAGATCTAAAGATGATATGGATTGGGTAAAATAAACCGTGTGAGGCGAGATTCAGCATGAAGCAGTTATCTTGTTCTACAGAAAATATCCCAAGTTCTACCGGTTGTAAAGAGAGAGAGGTGAAATAAGATAGTTTGAGGAACTGTGTCAGCTGGCAAAGCCATCTTTGTATCTTGAGGTCTTGAAAATGCCCTGATTTTGTTCTCATCAATGTGTTTACTTTTATGGGGTCACGGTAGCTCAGTGAAAGCGCACGCGAGTCGGGAAGCGACTGAAGTGGCTACGAACCCAGTGTGGGATGTTGGGAAGGGTATCTAGTCTTAATCTCCCAGCCCCAACCTTATTGTTCGAACCCCAATTCATGGGGGCTACATAAGACGGTGTACAGTGTGTTTACTTTGATGATTATTAAGTTTTATCATGGCTCTTTTTTTTTATAGATATTTCATTGTGTTTTAATGCGGATTGTGCAGATGAAAGCACTTGTGCTCAATATCCATTTCCCGGTGAGTTTTGTATTCAGTGTTCAATATCAACGGTTTAAAATACAGGCACTAGATGTTACAGTCTTCCCATTAGAATACATTCGTGTACAATAGAAATGGGCACTATTACCCCCTTTACATCTCAGCAGACATATGATATTTACTTTCATTTCAAATATGTATATACCAAGACTGATGAACTGAAACTTAGATTTGTATCAATCCCTCACTATATGACTGCAATACAAAATATTTTGGCTAGTAAAATATTGTCCCTGAGATTGTCTTTGTCATTATTACTCGGCAACAGGGTAACCTGACTCTATATTTATCTTTGATTCTGAGAGCTTGTTGTCATTTTATTACCGAATGGAATGAGATTGATTTTTAAGCGAAGTTGTCCAATATTAACATCAAAACTATAATTTGGGTTTCTTTAAGCTTTTTCTTTTTTTAAGAAATCTTGGTAAATGAATACTAAATTAATAAGACACATTCACGATTCGGCTGCGGGGCCTGTGTCATGCTCATGTAATAATGTGTGTTGCTACCTCTTACTGTGGCTGGTGGAGGGGGTGTTACACACACAACAAGGTTAAGAGAACAGTTGTTAGGAAAAAAAATAATTCATATAAAAAGTGGCCAAATGAATACTCTTATTTCCACATCATATGTTAAGAAAGAATTGTTTTTTTTTGTTGTGTTAGAAGCCTTGCCAAGATGTGATGGAGAGATTTCTAAATCATGAAGACAGATTAGCCAAACTGGATCAACTAAAATTTAATTTTCATTGCAGTCATGTTTTTGTGCTCTGTTATTGCGATCTTAATTTCTCGATTGAGAAATATTTTGTTGGAATTGCGATGATAGGTTGCCAGCTTTTCACACAACTTTGACATCTGTGATTGAATACCTGAAAGGTGAATTTCAAATCTAATACAGCATTTATAAATGTTTATCAATTATTTTTTGTGTCTATTATACAGAATCGTGGCTGCAAAATGACTCCATTAAATATGAGGCATTCCTTGTGATATATTTTACAATTATTCACCCCAGCCAGACTCAACTGCGATTGGTCCTATTTTTCACCATTTCTGTAGCTCCACTCTGGATCACTTCACGGGTCTGTAGTCAAAGCACACTGCGGATGTTTTCACGGGTTGTGGCTGCCGGTCAGAATGTTTTTTCTTGTGATGTCATGACTGTCGTCACTTCGATTAAGGATTTCGACGCTAACTCTTCATATCGTATCTTCACGAAAAACTTAAGAGATCATTAAATGTCAATACATATTTAGCTTTCTCTTAAACACTCGAATGTACCGACAGTCACACTGGCCTTAAGAGAAAACATCCACAGTGGTGACATAAAGAATATATATATCTAAATAAATGATACAGTATTAGGCTACTTTCCACGCTGTTGTTGCCAGATATTACACTATTAACTAGAGCATCCACAACTCATAACGTCAATTTGTCTCACAGGAGTGAAGTAATTTGGATAATTTTCAGGTCCAGTAAGCTGATATATAGTGAATTTAATCAGTAATTTTCCATGTAAATAGCCCGAAAAGGCTAGGTGGCGCGAAAAGGCTTATTTTGCCTTTTAACAGAGCAAAATTATCTATTTTCTGTGAGTTGTGGATTCATCCCAAACTGTTGTTTAGATTAAACGTTATTTAGAAAAATTACGAAATATTCTTTTGCTACTGAGAAATATAAAATAAAACTAGACAATAATAAAATCTATATGCGAGTGTAACGCATAAGAGGTGCATAAATGTTTCATTAAAAAGTCTTTTTTAAAAAGGTGATTTGAAAATACGAAATACATAATTATATTATTATACGATATTTGAAAACTGGCAATCAATTGCATACAATAATATATAGATTTTTGGACTTTTCTACTGTAAAAGGTCTTAGTGACATATGCTAGTAAGATTCTTAGTGATATATTGATAATGAAGAATTATAATAATGTTAATAAAAAACAGAACTATGATAACTAAGGGAGAAATTCCGTACTGTGATTCTCCCTGTCTGTGAACCAAGAAATCTAAGACGCCATTTTTTTTCTAATAAGATAATGAAACAAAAATATGTTTCAACAGAAATGTCTAATTTTGTAAAAAGACTTTCCAACTTGTATAAAAAGAAAATTAAAATGCATAGAAATATATACTACATATATGCTATATATATATCTAAGGAGAAAGTGAATACATTAGACAATAGGATTTTGTTAGCTCAAAAGAAATATATACTTATATATACATACATATGTCTCGTAACATATTCTGCGTTCTTTTCCTTCATACCAATACTGGTCTTGTTATCGTAATTTAATATTCATTATTAATGCTTATTCTTTCAGAGGACGTCCGTTATATCATTTATGAAAGCCACTCTCTCGCTTTTAGTCTTTGCACTTTTTTTTTTCTTTCAGTTGCTTATCTAAGTTCTGATGTCTTTCATTTTAGCAAGTATGGCATGTGGTGCTAGGGAGAGCACTATATATATATATATATATATATATATATATATATATATATATATATATATATATATATATATATATATATATATATATATATATATATATATATATATATATATATATATATATATATATATATATATATATATATATATATATGTATTCATATATATATATATATATATATATATATATATATATATATATATATATATATATATATATATATATATATGAATACATATATATATATTCATATATATATATATATATATATATATATATATATATATATATATATATATATGAATATATATATATATATATATATATATATATATATATATATATATATATATATATATATATATATATATATATATATATATATATATATATATATATATATATATATATATATATATATATATATATATATATATATATATATATATATATATATATATATATATATATATATATATATATATATATATATATATATATATATATATATATATATATATATATATATATATATATATATATATATATATATATATATATATATATATATATATATATATATATATATATATACACACACACACACACATTTTATCATCCTATTCTAGGTAACATGTCATATACAATTTTATCTCTTAATGTTTGTTTACAGACTTAGTGCATCTCGAACTTCTAAACTATTAGGCCGCTTTCACATCAAAGTGACACATCGCACGTGGCATGTCACGTGGCACACCAGTTGAAAACGAACATCCGGAAATATATGAAACCTTTCACACAGAAGTGGCGTGACACGTCCAATGTGCCACGCCACGTGTGTGAAAGGTTTCATATATTTCCGGATGTTTGTTTTCAACTGGCATGCCACGTGGCATGCCTCGTGCAATGTGTCACTTTGGTGTGAAAGCGGCCTTAAGAGTGTTGTCAGGTGGGATAGAAGTGTTTTCTTGGGTGTGGAGATATTCTCCTAGTGCTAATAATACAAACTCTGCTAAAAAGGTATTGACGATGAGAGGTACTATTTGGAAATAGAGTGGCAGCATTCATTGTAAATAAATATCTGTGGAGAGCTGCACACACAACAAATATGCATGAGAAATATTTGATATCAAGGGTTCAAAAGTGACCTGAAAATTGTCTTGATATTGGTCAATTCAACTGGTAAATCATACAGTGATTTTTTCAAATGATATTTTTCTTGCTTTAGATATCAAAATAAGACAGGATATGGATACCTTTATGGTCAGTAGTACGAAGTATATAATTACTGTTTGCTACAATAGAAAATGAACTCAATATTTATTTTCGGCATTACTTCAATGAATGGATTAAATAGAAAGATCTCCACGTAAAAGGGTTTATGCATTTTCGGTTCGAGAATCACATTATGGATTATATCTATATTAAAATTGCAATACGTAATACGTAAGAGCTTCTAACATTTTTATGGTGCTAAAAGATTATACTACAGTATGTTATTATTTGGCTAAATTTCGAATGGTATTTTGAGAATGAGGATAATGTCATAGAAAACGAGATGTCATAGAAAACGAGATGTTTGCTCTGGTGTCAACATCATACAACTGGTTTATTGTTATGATCAAATCCTTTCTGTCCTCTTGTCATTTTTTTTTTCTTTTACGTTCATAGTTAATTAATAACTTAGTAAAGGCAAAATAAAAATGGAAACATTTTGCCTCTCTAATTACCTCTTTAATAGGCTATCTGTAATGAGATATCTGTTAACAAAGGACACCTGTGTAAATAATTTATATTAAACATCGGAAATAATAATTTTTTTCTTCGTTATTTCCCTTGTCGTTCACTAATAATAATAATAATAATAATAATAATAATAATAATAATAATAATAATAATAATAATATTAATAATAATAATAATAATAATAATAATAATAATAATAATAATAATAATAATAATAATAATAATAATAATAATAATAATAATAATAATAATAATAATAATAATAATAATAATAATAATAATAATAATAATAATAATAATAATAATAATAATAATAATAATAATAATAATAATAATAATAATAAAGTTGGGAAAGCCAATCTTATTTTTCTTATATTGTATATTTGCAGTCCAGTGAAAAAACAATTTAGTTATTGATATACATACAAAAAACTTCAGCTGATGAAACTTACCATTAGTTTTCGAAACATTATGATATGATTACAGACACATATGTATTAGGGGCCCTGTGGCTCAGCACAAAAGGCTGGAAGTCACGGGCCCGGCATCACTGTTCGATCCCCGCTGCAAGACAAGACATAAAAAAGGGAATTCAGTCTTCATCTTTTAGCTCCGACCAGATCTATATCTACTTCCATTCAGCGAGGACTACTTGTTAATTAGGAAAAGGTTATTTTTATATTGGATGATATATAGAAGGCCATCAAAACCTCTTCAAGGAATTGTCTCTTTTTACAGACAGACAAAGCCAAGGAGAGGCTATATCGCACTTCCTTTTGTACAACGGGGCTGCCCCTTTTAAGGATAGCTTCTTCTAGGACGACGTGGCTGATATTGCAAAAATATCCGATCCCATTTTTGAGGTCGCTTTGAATCCATGACATATCGATGAACATATATTGAGAATGAAGTATATAATGATATACTACTACTACTACTACTACTATTACTACTACTACTACTACTACTACTACTGCTCTCTTAATAACTGACGGAAGAAATCGCTGTGGAATTGTACAACGGCAGATATTAACACTGAAGATGAGGCTACAGGATGAATGATATAGACCCCAAAACCAGCGTTCACCAGCCGTTCACAGTCAGTATCATCCATTCACTGTTTGCTTTGAGCCGTTGGATAGATCAAGATCTACATACACGGTTGTGCTTACCTGCTAAGCGCTTTGTGCTTTCGAAGTGACAACAGGAGCTGGTAGGAGTTAATGACTTGAACATACATAGTAAATATGCACATCGGTGTATAAATGCATAAACTAAAATCTTGTCCGTGCCAAATGCTCTCCTAAAACTGGAAATTACTCTTTGGGTCATGATACTTAATACCTTACCTTTGCCGTTACTACTTTGATAGGTACTCGTTTAATATGGTCTGGAATGAGGAAAATATAATTTAAAGTAAATGAAAGGAAAATCAAAATAATGTTTAAAGCATACTATAAAATTTCATAAAATTAAACTGTCACACATTAGAGCTCTCTTTATCCTAATTATGATATATGGTCCGATAGGCTATGCTAGTTGAATTATTGTAGAGATTGTCTCCACGTTATATATACGTACATAAGCACACACACACACACACACACATATATATTTATATATATATATATATATATATATATATATATATATATATATATATATATATATATATATATATATATATATATATATATATATATATATATATATATATATATATATACATATATATATATATATATATATATATATATATATATATATATATATATATATATATATATATACATATACATATATATAATATTTTTTTTCACGAGACTTGAATTTTGTAAACATGAATGGTTATGGCTACGTTAGGAAACTGAAAGAAATTTTGAGATCCTTAGCACTTTCGAGTGTATTATCTAATCCCTTAAAGATGTGTAGTAGATAATACACTCCAAAGTAAGTTCTAAGGATCTCTACATTTCTTTCAATATCCCTTACGTAGCCACACACACACACACATGCATACACACACACACACACACACACACACACACACACACATATATATATATATATATATATATATATATATATATATATATATATATATATATATATATATATATATATATATATATATATTATTGGATTATTTACCTATTAGAATTAAAAGTTTTACGTCATTAGTAAAAGGCAAAAACTAAAGAGGTTTCGTGGCCGTTTCTCTCCATCACCCAATCCATAAAGCAACTTCCTACTTTGAGTTCTGCCACCAATGCTTCTTTATTGACGTTAAGTGAGAAGAAATTCTCGTCTATGGGGTTTTATGTCTCCTTGTCAGTGCTATTTCAGAAGAAAAAAAATGTTTTGGTGATTAAACACCGAATGAAATAATATTTCTTGGAAAAATTTCAGGACCTAACTTTTTATCCTGAAAATTCTTTTTATCGAGCTAACTATTAGACTTGATCAATAAGAGCAAGAAACAGAAAATGGAAAACGTGTCTGCCAAATTCGCCAAGTATCGTAATGATAAGTAACTCAAAAGCTCTTTTTGGTTTTTTTTTATCTGTTTGTTATCATTGACTTACAACGTAATTTACCATCAAAGACAGTAATAATGAGTGTAACACCGGTTCAGTATTCGAACAATGGAACACCTAATAGTATAATGCTTGTTTCGTGCTAATTACAGGTTATTTATTTTATTTCTGGCCATGGTGTACCCTAAATTGAAATGTATACAATGCAGTGTGTTTTGAAATTAAAGGTAAAGTTTCGTTTAATGAACCCTTTCTACTCTTAGAGTATTTTTTTTTCTGATAAGCTTCGATGTTTCAAATTATACCGATAACTGTTTTCTCCGAAATCATAGTTTTATATGTTAGGACCGATATTGGTGGGTGGTGGTGGGTTTTAAATAACCTAATTTAACCTCTCTAACCTAACTGAAGCCTAACCTAGCTCAAATTTGAAGCCTTACATACCTTAGGGTGAAGTTGGCTGTTTATACAACAGCGCGGTACATGTCAGGATATGGTAGAAACTCTTATTTCTTGGGTAGGCTGTGGTAAATTTGTACTATTGCACCCGTTTCAATGCACACGTGATTAATATATTTTTCTGTTTATTCCGGTGTGTTTTGAATGAATGTGACCTTAAACACCATTGGAAAATGTATGCTAACCTAATCTAACCGTACCTAACCTAAAACGTAGTAATTTAGATTTTTCTTATGGGTTTGGTGCATTTAAGAGAATGTGACCCTAAGAACAATCGTAAATTACTATTTATAGTTTAGTTTTGCAGACATAATTCCGAAGATATTCCGGTCATAGTCATTCAAAACTTGAAACCACTGGGAAAATACAATTGCAAAAATTACCCAAATTTCATTCTATTACTTAGTAAAGTGCTCAAGGTAAAGTGAAATTTTCAATGTCAGAAACTTATGGTAAAAATTGTAAGATGTCACAAGTATCCCCTCTGGATGTGATATTTATGTTTCTCGTCTGGTTATTGGTGTGTTTTGAATGAATTTGACCTTGGAAGCTGACGAAAATTATTCCTTATCTAACAACATTAATAAACTTAACCTATCTTAAACCAACCTAACCTAAAGGAAAAAAAGTAGCTACAGTATTATGCAACGAGTTTGAAAGTAAGATTCATTAAAAACAAAAACAAAACATAAAATATCATAAATTATCAAGACCAACTTAAATAGCACAAAATTGTCGGGAATGGAACGGGTGTAATAGCAAAAAAAATACACTATTAAATTAATCGTGTTTTAGTATAGAAAACTGGGGTTAAGAGAGAGAATGTTTGGATTATAATTAATCTGTATTGACGCAACTGAATTTGATACTTTTATTTTTTAATCATGTTGGACAAATTATTTGACTCATGTTGGGCAACGGCGATAATATCCATATTGATTATGAGCTTATTTTTTTTTCTATGTGGGACAATGAATGTCTTCCACCATAGCCCTATTGCTTGAGAGTAAAATTGAATGATAATAAAAAATAATATATTGTAAACCAAAGAAATGTACTTTGATAATTGCTTAATTACGTAAGGGGAATGGAAATCGCCTCCTGTATTTACTTCCCAC
>JAXCGZ010004034.1:0-5000 GCA_037179515.1 Halocaridina rubra
CGATATGATAGACAAAGTAATAACAGGAGTTAGCAATAACAGACAACATTAATTTAAACCATACTTGAAGATATGTATTAAATAATTGTTATTTGGAGATGTTGTGCATATTTTTTTGTATCTTCCTTGGCTGTTTCCCCCCTTAAATTGGGGGGTATCCGACATCAAAGAAAGAAACAATAAGGGGGATTACTTTGCTCTATGGGGCAATGACGTTGGAACTAGCGATCGTTCAAGATGGCACTGCTGGAGTGCCACAGCCCATCCTCCCGGCTCTTCCACAACCTGTGTCACTTCACAACTGCCAACTTCCCCTACTGCCCCTACCACAGGGCTACCTCTGTAAGATGCAGCCCCGTGGTAACAACAGATCCCATCAGAGCTGCGTCACAATCGCTCGCCACTCATTCCTATTCCTAGCACGCTCTCTTGCTTCCCTCACATCCATCCTCCTATCATTCAGGCCTCTTCTTACTCCATCCATCCATCCAAACCTAGGCCTTCCCTCTAGCATTTCTCCCATCAACTCTTGCATTCATAACTTTTTTCAGCAGTCTTTCATCATCCATCCTTTCCACATGGCCAAACCAGCTCAGAGCATTCATATCTACTCTGCCTACAATTTCTCTCCTAACACCCGTTCTTGCTCTCACCACTTCATTCCTGACCCTATCCAACTGAGATACACCAGTCATACTCCTCAGGGCATTTCATCTCAAACACATTTAGTTTCCGTTTCTCACTTAACTTTCATACCCCATAACTCAAATCCATACATCACAGTTGCACAACCACTTTCTACATGTTTAATATATATATATATATATATATATATATATATATATATATATATATATATATATATATATATATATATATATATATATATATATATATATATATATATATGTGTGTGTGTGTGTGTGTGTGTGTGTGTGTGTGTGTGTGTTATGAAGTGACAGATAAAAGAAGCTTCTAAAGGCAAAGGAATCATGAGCATTGCATAATCCCGCCATGTTCGATCGAAGAAACAAATAATCAAAGAGGACGAGGACCACGCACACAGACACGCGTACTCGACCGCACATACGCATGCACATACAAGCGCACACACATGCACATAGCAAGCAGTACCTCATACGCATGGCAAGGCGCGGATACATCGACCCGGCTCCCCTGCAACGTAAGTTTTCAAATTGTAACCTATTTCAACTGAGTAGCAGCCCCCCCCCCTCTCTCTCTCTCTCTCTCTCTCTCTCTCTCTCTCTCTCTCTCTCTCTCTCTCTCTCTCTCTCTCTCTCTCTCTCTCTCTCTCTCCATTTCTTTTTCACTACTCAATACTCAAATAAAATATCATATAATCTATATGCACTGATCTTATTAAGTTCATAATAGGTTAAGTTAGTTAGAGTTTTGATAAAAGTTGAGTTGCTCCAGTTCCTATTGACAGTAAACTTGAAGACCAATTATAAAAACAACCTGGAGAAAGAAATGAAATGAGAGAGAGAGAGAGAGAGAGAGAGAGAGAGAGAGAGAGAGAGCGAGAGAGAGAGAGAGAGAGAGAGAGAGAGAGAGAGAGAGAGAGAGAGCTGCATAGTAACTGCACCACATGGCGAAAAGCTCAGTAACAACGAGAGAGAGAGAGAGAGAGAGAGAGAGAGAGAGAGAGAGAGAGAGAGAGAGAGAGAGAGAGAGAGAGAGAGAGAGAGAGAGAGAGAGAGAGAGAGAGAATCTATAGTTGGAATTTGTCAAAGGTTTTCTGACTTTATTTTGGGTAAATAATGATATCGCTACATTCCTTTTTAGAACAGCTGCTCTTAAAAAAAAATACTCATGGAATCTCAAATCAAAGCATTAAAGCACTTTTTTTTGGCTTCGTAAGTTAATCTGCAAATACCAACTTCCACTGCATTATTAACACTGTAGTCCACATAAAGTAAAATTTAGAGATAAACGGGTATAACTACCAACAAGGTAATAGGGATCAACTGGAGAAAACACCCCCTCATGTTACTGTTTCGTAGGTTTCTTAGTTTTCTTCACCTAACTAATCAAACCAAACTTTAACCTAATATCATAACAGTGCCCACCCACTCGCCTAAGCAAGGGCAATTAGCCCCTAATTCTCCCCTTAAATATTTACCATTACTGCTTCTCATATTAGTCTATCCAATAACAGTTAATTATTTTTTATCACTTTTAATAGCAATAAAGAGGAGAGAACCTCAATAGGGAAGAATTTCAACTCTGTAGCTCCAAATACAGAGACTTTATTAGAAACTTTTATGTCTACATCATTTTCCCATATTTATGAAGGGTCGCTGTTTTATCACTAGCCTCTTGAAGGCTAGAATTTGGTTTAAGCAAAAAGTTCTCCGGCTAAATGATCTATCTGACACCATCCATCGCCAATTTTTGAGACCGGTACCAAGTTGAGCAGGAATGCTCCCCCAGTGACTGAATAAAAGAATCATTGAAAATAATCCTTAAATCTTCATAACTGTTGGAAGGCTACAATAGCAATTTCCACTGGTCAAACAGAGCAAATCAGAACCCCAGTAAAGATATTTCAACACCGTAGTTACAATTATAGTAAAAATATGGTCATATCTTTACAGTGACCTGAGCATAACAAGCTAATTACTTTCTTTACAGTGACCTGAGCATAACAAGCTAATTACTTTAGAAGGAAAAAGAGGAAGAAATATAGACTCCGTGGCTTCAAATATGGAAAATTAAATGTTTTTTTTTTTTTGAAGGCTATAAATGACAATTTCTACTGGTCGAAGGGAAGAAAATCAAGACCCTAGAATAAGATTTCATTACAGTAGTTCCAAACATAGCAGGATTTTTGGGATACACCTCCATACTACCTTCACTATTATTGAGAGGATAATATCAAATAGATTCATGAGTAACAGAGAACCAAGAAATTGAAATTCAACTCAATAGTTCCAAATATAGCTATATTACTGAGATAAAATTCTCCTTCATTATTGTTGCTGGGAGGATGAAACCACTAGAAATCCATAAACAGAGAGAACGCTGATAATCTTCTCCACCCTCCCCCACCTACCCAAAGAGGTCACGCAAAGGGTCATACAGTCTCAAAGGGGGGAGGGGATGTAGGAGGAGGGGGAAGAGGAAGGAGGAGGAACTGGAAAATACATGTATTGATCCCTTTGGAACCTTTCACAGTCTTATATTTTGGAAAACTGCCAAGGAAGAAGAAGAAGAAGAAGAAGAAGAAGAAGAAGAAGAAGAAGAAGAAGAAGAAGAAGAAGAAGAAGAAGAAGAAGAATTATGGCTCTATAAAATTAAAGACTCTTAAAGGACACCCGAGGGAAAAACTGAGGTTTAGCAGCTCTAGGCGGATTAGCAGAGTGAAGATATAGGTCTTTTGTTACAATTGCAACCACCCTTCTTACTTTGGTGATATCGAAGTCTGAATTAAAGAAGTTACTTAGCACCAACGACCATCACACCTAAATGGTGTAGTACTCACTTGGCCAGCATAGACGACAGTAGTTAGTGGACACATGTGGGACCACTACCTTTTTCTTCGTATGATGTAAGAGGATAGGGCAAAGAGATGCTGTACGAGCCTTATCCGGGATATGAACTCGGGCCTCCTGAGCTGGCGTTAAGTCCTCCCCTCAGATGGTAAAAGGTAATTTTTCCATTTATGAAAGAAACCTCAACAAGAGAAGGTACTCTTCCACCACTGGCTCACTCTATTTGATGATCTGGTTATAGTTTATTGAAATGACAGGTGTTTTAACATGCACTTCTTCATATCCCCAAGAGTTGCTGACCAACTGATGCTGTACATACCTCCCCATTGAGGGGGGGAGTCGACTTTGCGGCTTTCCTCCTGCATTAGGGTGGAGGAAACTCTCTCTCTCTCTCTCTCTCTCTCTCTCTCTCTCTCTCTCTCTCTCTCTCTCTCTCTCTCTCTCTCTCTCTCTCTCTCTGAGGTACACTATCTCCATCTGTACTCAGTCTCTGCAGATATTTTCTTTCTATCTCCTCCTCCCCCCCTCTCTCTCCCATAAACTGAATTCCAGCCAAAATTTCTAAGTCATAAACTCATTAGGCCTAAATCAGGGACACACATAGACCGAAGTCAGAGGGTTCATACACATTAATTCTGTCACTCTCCAAACTCTACCACCCTCATCTTTTCTTTTTTTTAGAGAGAGAGAGAGAGAGAGAGAGAGAGAGAGAGAGAGAGAGAGAGAGAGAGAGAGAGAGAGAGAGAGAGAGAGAGAGAGAGAGAGATTGTATTGTTCAGTAACGCATCTGTCCTTATATATATATATATATATATATATATATATATATATATATATATATATATATATATATATATATATATATATATATATATATATATATATATATATATATATATATTATTGAAGAGACCTCTGGATATTTTACAAGTTGGTTTAATATCAGAGAGGAATACCGTATTCAATTGTTCAAAGGAGATATCTGGAACATGCGGTCCTGAAACCTTGCGTAAAATTTACATTCCTTTCTGATGCTAAACCAACACACACACACACACACACACACACACACACAGCTTCAGGAGACAGAAAATGAGAGAGATCTAGGAGTAAACATATTGGCAGATTTGTCTCCAGAAATACATATAAATGGCGTAGTAAGGGCAGCATATGCATTCTTATCAAATGTAAGGGTAGCCTTCAGGCACATGGACAAGGAAATGTTCAGAAATATTTATGTAACCTATGTGAGGCCAAAACTCGAATATGCAGCCCCCTTTTGGAATCCGCACTTGAAAAAGCACATAGCTAAGCTTGAAAAAGTTCAAAGACATGCCACGAAACTGGTGCCAGAAATACGCAATCTCGGTTATGATGAGAGGCTGAGGGAATTAGACTTGCCATCACTCGAAGCTAGAAGAGTAAGGGGGGATATGGTGACAGTCTTTAAATTCCTTCATGGTTATGATAGAGTGGATAGGGATC
>JAXCGZ010004034.1:15000-22500 GCA_037179515.1 Halocaridina rubra
TAGGTTACATAAATATTTCTGAACATTTCCTTGTCCATGTGCCTGAAGGCTACCCTTACATTTGATAAGAATGCATATGCTGCCCTTACTACGCCATTTATATGTATTTCTGGAGACAAATCTGCCAATATGTTTACTCCTAGATCTCTCTCATTTTCTGTCTCCTGAAGTTGTACTCCAGCCACCGAGTAGTCAAGCTTGGGCCTTCTTGCACTTGTACCCATTCTCATTACCTTACATTTTGAGGTATTGAATTTCATTAGCCAGTCTGGAGGTAGATGGAAAGAAGCAGTCGCTGCACTGACCAATCCGCGAGCTACAAATGTCCACACAGTACCTGTGAGATGAGAATACTTATTTGAAAAAAAATATTTTCAGAGGCAGTGCTAACGGAGAAGACTCGACAGTCCTGCATAAAACATGAGGATAATATCCGTGCTTAGAAAAATAAATAAACATATATATATATATATATATATATATATATATATATATATATATATATATATATATATATATATATATATATATATATATATATATATATATATATCAAAACAAGCATTTATAAAAAAAATTTTTCATCATTAGAAAAAAATATAAATACCAGAGGAAGTCATGTTTATTCCGTAAGTTCGCATGTAGGGTGAACGCCACCATAGTCATCAGAAATCACTGTTACTAACAAAGGGGATAAGATAGTCACAAAGATACAGCATCCCAAGATGTTTGCGAATAAAGCAGACGCCCCTACTGTCTCACCAAATATATTGTCATTCTTCCCAAAAGAGGAAGACAAGAGATCAGGTTGTGACAAACTAGTCTATTTGCGAATAATACAAAAACGAATGAGAGAGAGAGAGAGAGAGAGAGAGAGAGAGAGAGAGAGAGAGAGAGAGGAGAGAGAGAGAGAGAGAGAGAGAGAGAGAGAGAGAGAGAGAGAGAGAGAGAGAGAGAGAGAGAGAGAGAGAGAGAGAGAGAGAGATAAATTTGTCAATCAATTACGAGCCTATATGTTCGTGCACAAAACAGACGACTCTTCTGTTTCCAGTTATTCTGATACGCGAAAAAATAATTTAAATGCTCGTGAACTACAGGAACATCACCATTATCACTAGTTGTCCTAATACGCAGAAATTTTATAAAACCTCTGCTATACATCGATGTTCGTGAATATAAAAGACGCTACTACTCTCCCTATCTGTTCTTATACGTAATCATAAAAATAGGAAACAATTATCTATGAATCAAACATTACCGTGGACTAGCATGCTCGGACGCCACTGCTCTAATGCGCAAAAATATTAAAAATATTAGGAACCAACCTTTGGCACACAATAATGTTCATGGGCACAAAATGCGCCTCTAAAGTCCTTAGTTACTCTTATTTGTAATACATAAATAAATATATAAATAAATAAATTAATAAACAAACAAACAAAATAAATAAATAAATAAACAGAATTAAATAAAGAAATATGTGAAAATGAATAAACAAATAATGAAAAAAGAAATATCTTTGACGCGCTAATATTACTATGTTCGTGTGTAAAACAGACGCTACTACTGTCCTTGGTCATAAAAGAAGAGAATTTACGAGGAGAAAGCAGAGTGACATTGGCTGACACGTCATTTCAGAAGCAAATTGGATTTAATTAACATATTTGGAGGTAATTAAGGACTTACATGTGGTCACTGGAATACTTCCGGGTATGACTCTTACATGAGTGCTGCGAAATGGGTATTTTGTGCTTCCATCACAACGTGACTCACTGATGATACACATGCACTACTCTCCTAATTTGTCGACTCCTTTTCTCATGCTCTTATGGGGTCGCTTCGTCTCACTACCATCTTAGGGACAAGAGGTAGCTTTGGCTGGTTTATGCTTGGTTGCCTTGACACCATTCCTCTCCAATTATCCATCTTGGGGCCAGCACTGAACTGAACAAGTTTGACTCCTTAGTGGCAGAATTATATATGAACTACTAACCTCCGACATCTAATTGCGTATATACTTTCTGGTCAAATATAATTTTTTCGTTATGCTTGCTGCGGGATGGGTGTTTTTGCTCCAATCACATCCTGAACTTATTATGAAACTATTGCACTAATGACCTCCCACATCTAAATGTGTATGTACATGTACAATTACTTACATTAGTGCTGAAGAACGGGTATTCTGGGCTTTTACCATAGCCTTACCTCTCGAAGATACTATTCCACCAGTATCCCATCTTTACTCGTTTCATGTTGTACTCTCTATGCCACCTGAGTTGACAGGATCTAGCTGCTATCATTATTAAGTAGGTACTCTCAACATATTCATGCTATACTCAGATGCTGACTATCACACGGTGAACCTCACCACTACATTCATCTTTTATTCTTCTTACGGGGTTCTGGCTTAGATATCACATACAAACCACCAACAGCGATTCGAACGCGTGTAACATAGGGAAGGTGCCAGAAATTGAACTATGAAGGGTAATTATGGTGAAGTTAGGTTAATCAGAATTGGTTCATGTTGCTCAAAAAGAACAGTAACGTAACTTAACCTCACCTTTCTGGATATTGTATCTAATTAAGACTGGACAAAGATAAGAGCCCGTCCGAGTGTCATTGTTTATTGCCTCAGGTGTATTCACTTATATCAATAATTAGGCAGGAGGAAGGAAACAATAAATTCCTTTCAATGATTAAATGCAAGAGTCTAATATTCTCTCAAAATTCGACCCTACCTTATGAATATACTCGACCCTAACGTATCTATTCACTCGACCCCCTCTTTCCTATGTACCAATACATTTGACCCTCATTTACTCACACATTAGTTCATCCTTTACCCATACACAAGACCCTCCCTTATCAAGGTACACGACTCTGCCTTATCAATATCCTGGACCCTCCTTTACCCGTACAATAGTCAACCCCTTACCCATATATCTGACCCACCCTTTTCCATACACCAGCCAAGTGGTTCTTAACCTTTTAACCACTACGTCCCCTCTAGTAGTTGATAGTTATTTTCAACCAATTTTCCTGAAATAAACTTAGCGTTTTGAATTAAACAAAGTAAAAGTGTCCTTAGTAGTAAACTGACCATGATTTGCGTATAAACAATATTACTCACGGCCTCCAAGTTATGAACCATTGTACATCCGTACTGATACCTCCTTTACCCCAAATACGCGACCATTCATTACCTATATTGATAAAGAAGAGTCTTCTTTATCAATAACTCGATCCTCTCTCACCCATACACTTGACCATCCCATACCTATACACTCAGTCCTATTTTTCCCCTATACTTGGCACACCCATACACACATACTTGACCTTTACTTACATATTTACCTGACCCTCATAACAAATATACTCGAGCGCCATTTACCGCATAAAAATGACCCTCCCTTACCGACACTCACGACCTTCCCTTACCCAGACACAAGACCCATCTTGCCAATGCTCTCGACCTGCCCATACCCTACTCCTCTTATTCCTATTAAACTAAGCTCCCTTAAAACAGAACTCACTTATACTCCCTCATTCTCAACCTCCCTCCCTCCTCTTACTCAGCTTTTCTTTCCTCACACCTGCAATATTTGTTCCTATTCATATAGGATATTTCTCGTGCTTTACAGAACTTCCTCTCCTCTTCATACTCGACACTGCTGTTGCTCATACTTGACACTTCACTTTAGCTCATACTCGAGATATCTTCTTGTTCTTGTTAGACATTTCCCACTCCTCTTCTACCCTAGTCGGGGAAATTAATTTTCATCTCCTTGAGTTTCCGTCTTTCTCATACTTGACCTTCTCTCTTCCTCATACTCGACCCAACAATGTAAGTTACCTCATAGAATCACTTATATTCGGCCTTCTTTTTCGATTTTCCTTTTCTCTCATACTCATTCCCAACCTTCCTCTGACCTCATACTTGATCAATATTATTTCTCATACTCGAGTTTTCCATATACTCAAAAGTCACACTAAATGACATTTGACCTTTCCTTCCATCAATCCAGCCGCTTGAGGGCACAAAGCAGCTCAATTAGGTGCCGGCTCAAAGCCTAGTTCAATGGAGAGGTTGGTGTTAAGAAGGGTAACCGGCAGTAATATTTTACGCCAAGACAAATCGCTACTCTCCAAGAGGTTAGTAAGTTACAGTGACACCATATGAAAATGGAATAAACTTTGGACAAGAAAGAAAATAATACTTTTTTCGTCTTTGACTGTTCTTCCACTTCATACTCGACCTTTTCTTCCTGGTTCCTCATATTCTACATACACACCACTTCGCACTCGTCCTTATTTCCTCTACATTTCCGAGATCTCTACTACTCGGATATCTATCCTTACTTTTAGTAGACCTGCTTTCGGTCTCATTGTCGACCTTTTCTCTTCCTAATATTCTTGCTTCATGGCTCTTCATACTCGACTTTCAATCTTACATATATTCTAGCGTCATTCTTCCTCATACACGACCTTATCTCTTATTCCTTCTCGAGTTCCCTACTAAAAGATATCTTTTCTCACTTATACTCGACCTTCATATAGCCTAATATTCAACCTTCTCTCTTCATAAGATTCTGACTTCACTGCTTTTAACACTGTAGACTCCATCTTCCTAATATGCTATCGACATTTCTCCTCATACTCGACTTCACATGTCTCTAATATTCTGACGTTTTTCTCCTCATACTCGACCTGCTATCTCCTTTATATACTAGTGTATGCCTCCATATCCTAGACTTAACATTCCCAACATATGTTAGTTTTAGTTTTCCTCATTCTAGACCTTATATCATCCTAATACCGTAACATCAATCCTCCCTACACTCGACCTTCCATATTCCTAACACACAATCTTCCACCAACGTGATATTCTCATTAAAATTCTCCTCATACTTGACTTTGCATTCCTAATACTACAGTTCCAAACCTCATACCATACATCTATCTAATATCCAAGTATTAATTCTCCCACTATTCAACCTTCCACTTTCCTCATTCCTGACCTTCCATCCCTTATGCTCTAGTTTCATTACTCATTTTCGACCTTATATCACCATTATACTAGACTTCCTTGTTTACCTAATACATTCTCATTTATACTCGACTGTTCCTCCTACACATACTCCACTCTCTTAATTTCTCCTAATCGATCTTCAGCTTCCCTGATACCTTATAGCCTTTTCCCAGAAAACTGCTCTCACTGATACTCATCCTTCATTCTTTTTTATACTCGACCTTCCCTCCTCGTGAATGACATACCCTCCTAATTCTTCCCACTCGAAGTTCCTTCCTCATACACAATCTTTCTCTTTTCTCATACTCGACTTTCCTCCTTCCTCATACTCGAATTTTCCTCCTCCTTCATACTCGACCTTCCTTCTTCCTCATATTCGACCTTCACTCCCCCTCTACTTCCTCTTCTTTTGAAGCGTCGTTCTCCATTATCAGTTAAGGTCAAAGGTCATCCCCAAAGGTCAAAAGTCATTGCGCAATTTCCTTAATGATTCTCACTGACTAATAGATAGATAGATAGATGGATAGATAGATAGACAGATAGAAAGCTCTACAGACAGAAAGACCGAAGTATATATAGAAAGATAGATAGATTAACAGCTTGACAGAGATGAATGGATAGATACATAGACATAAATATAAAGCTCTACAGACAGAGACCGATGAGTAGATAGATTCATAGAAAGATAGTTGTAAATATTGCAGATGAATTTAGATAATAATAATAATAATAAAAACAATAATAATAATAATAATAATAGTAATAATAGTAATGGTAATAATAATAACAACAACAACATCAACAATAATAACGACAGTAACATTAATGCTAATGTGCATGAGAGTGTGTGCGTGTGCTTGTTAGCAAAGCAATTCTGTTAAAAGTCTTCATAAAATCTGTAGCACGGGTAATCCACTTGTAATCTGATGTAATCCCCTTTGTAATCTGTCCATGAAACCCTTTTAAATCCTTCCATGAGAAGCCAGTAATCCTATCTTATTCAACTTGTCACCACAAATGGATTAAGCAGTCCACTGTTGGAAAATAATCTTTAATAAATGTCTCCAAATGCCTTGTGTGTGTGTGTGTGTGTGTGTGTGTGTGTGTGTGTGTGTGTGTGTGTGTGATTGCCTAATTGTGTTTACGGGAAAGAGCCCAAAGCTCGTATCTTCCCGTCTCCTGATCGGTTCCATTTTATACTTGTGTTTGTTTGTGTGTGTGTGTGTGTGTGAATACCTAATTGTGATTACCTAATTGTGCTAACGGGAAAGTGTGTGGGCGTATGTGTGTGATTACCTAATTGTGTTTACGGGAAAGAGCCCAAAGCTCGTATCTTCCCGTCTCCTCATCGGTTCCATTTTAGACTTAGTGATACTTATCATACCTGTCCTTAAAACTATGGATTGAGATAGCATTAACTACCTCCTCGCTTAGCTAATTCCAATTATCAACTACTCTTACACTGAAAAAGTATTTCCTTACATCCTGCAAAGAAGTTTTCTTACGAAGCTTCAAACTATGACCTCTAGTTCTAGAGCCAGCCATATCAAAATATCGATCCCTATCCACTCTATCATAACCATGAAGGAATTTAAAGACTGTCACCATATCCCCCCTCACTCTTCTAGCTTCGAGTGATGGTAAGTCTAATTCCCTCAGCCTCTCATCATAACTGAGATTGCGTATTTCTGGCACCAGTTTCGTGGCATGTCTTTGAACTTTTTCAAGCTTAGCTATGTGCTTTTTCAAGTGCGGATTCCAAAAGGGGGCTGCATATTCGAGTTTTGGCCTCACGTAGGTGTGTGTGTGTGTATTTGGGGATCAGTGTATGACTTACGAATCTGTAATCTATACCGCTGGCTCATGAGAAGTTGGCCAGGGAATATGCAAACTTTTCCTATACTAAGAGATTTTTTTTTTATAATTTCATTTGTAAATCTATTCTTTTGGGTTTTGACAATCTGTTAAGGGAGTAAGCAGATATCCCAAAGTCTAGCGGTGCTTTACGGTGTGTCGAATGTATAACACAGGCTGAGGACAAGTTGGCAAGACAGTATGCACACTGTCCCTATTCTAGTATTAGTGATTACTTAATCTAAAAAGCTAGTTACTGAGAAGTTGGCAAGGGAGCATGCAAACTGTCCTTATAGTGACAGTTTGCTATAGATTCACTATTATAAATACCATTGGCTTTTGACAGCTTGGCAAAGGAATATCCACTGAAAAACGAAACAAACACACAAATTATGCAAAGAAGAAGAGCCAATTAATTTCGTCGTCTTCAACAAAAGGCAGAAATGCAAAACAAACACACAAACAAACAATTGTAAACAACCGAACATATGAGAGGATAAACAAAAACATCCAAACAAAGCAAACATAAACAATAATCAAAGCCACTTGATTGACGCAACATCCATGACACTGGAGAAAATTATTTATAAATAAAATAAAAACACGGGTATATA
>JAXCGZ010004034.1:32500-37500 GCA_037179515.1 Halocaridina rubra
TTGAATCAAAAGACACGAAATAATTTCAATGTACAATTGGAGCTGCCGACTGTACCAATAAAGGTCTAAAATACTCATGTGTATCGTACTGTATGTATGCATGTATGTATGTATGTATGTATGTATGTATGTATGTATGTATGCATGTATGTATGTATTTATATATATATGTACGTACGCATGTATGCATATATACACACATACACAAAAGTATATGAAATTTGGAAAGTAAGTTATAGTGAGCTAAGCAAGGAATGCTATTTCTTCAATCTCAAAAAAAAAATTTTCAGTGACAAAATAAACAGAAAATATAGAATTTATATTTGATAAACACGAAGTCTGGTCTTATCTATTACGACCAATCTCTGTACATATTTCCAAAGGCATACTTATGTCATACATACATGCGCCAGCCCAACATAAATTATACATATATACTGCAACGCATTCACATGCATACATAAAATCAATGTGGATGCGTTTGTGTGTGAGTGTATGTATATATATATATATATATATATATATATATATATATATATATATATATATATATATATATATATATATATATACATATATATATATATATATATATATATATATATATATATATATATATATATATATATATATATATATAACCGTCTTCAAGTAAAAAGGCCTAAACTAGAGGCAAACCACCAAAGTATCGGACACCAACTCAAAGTTCCTTAGCAACAGTTGACGTCTAGACTTCCTTAAGACAAAAGGAGACATAAATCCCTCCCTTAAAATATAACTTGTGCTGTGGGAAGATGGGCGATGGGATTGAAGTAGTGAAGGAGGAAGGAGAGCTGCTAAAGGAGGACTGAGGGAGTGGAGGGAGGAGGAGAGGGCTAAGGGAGGGAGGACCGTGGGTTCTAAGGGAAGGCAAGGGAGAAAGAGGGGTTAAGGATGTGAGGGGAGGGGAGGGGTCCTAAAGGAGGAAGAGGAAGGAGGAGGCGAGAGGAGGGGGAGGAGGAAGGGGATATTTCAGCATCCCTGAAGAACGCTCGTATTTCTATATCTGTAATCATGTAAAATTCATAACCTTTGGCCAGATTCTTAAACAGCGTAAACCTAGGATACCATATTGTTAGTTAGATAGACACATACAAATGGATATCATAAACGCATCTGACGCGGTTCTGTGTATGGCTAGGATCCCTTGCGGGATCCTAGCCATACACAGAACCGCATCAGATGCGTTTATGAAATCCACTTGTGTGTGTCTAGCTAACTAACAATATGGTATCCTAGGTTTACACTGTTTAAGAAATTGGGCCTTAAACTTGGGAAACATAAAGGTTATACTAAGCCTTTTCTTTTAGTTCAAGCAACCTTGGTTCAAACATAGCCTGAATAATTCTAATGTTCATTTTCACTGAGAGATTTCAGCATTTTTTATTTATTTATTTATTTACTTATTTATACATTAATTTATTCATTCATTTATATAACAAACCAGTCAGTTAGTTAGTTAATAAGTTAGTTAATAAGACAGTTATAGAGTTATTAAGTTAGTTGATCAGTTTGTAAGTTAGCTAGCCATTTAGTTATTGAGTTAATCAGCTAGGAAATTAATCGATCAGTCACCCAGACTTATCTATTCAGTCAGTCAGTTAGTTATATCAGTCATTCAGTCAGCTATGAACTTAGGTATTTAGTCAGCCAGTCAGTGAATCAGTAAGCTAGTTACTTGCTTCAAGCTAATTTCACCTATGGCTTTATAGAAGCTTGTGAATATTCTGCTCCACTATCATTCATACACACATATTTGCTTTACTCAGTCTGCTAAGTCGACAGAGGTCACTATGCAAAGGACACCAAAAACCTCACCTTCTTTTCCCCAAATGGCTGCTCTGACGAGGAGAAGCTGTACGAGACACTTGAGGAGTCAAACTTGGGACTTATGGGTAACAGTCAAATACTATATTAACTGATTTACCAAATTTATTCAGGTGTGTGTGTGAGTGTGTGTGTGTGTGTGTGTGTGTGTGTGTGTGTGTGTGTGTGTGTGTGTGTGTGTGCGAGCGTGCGCGTGTGTGTATGTGCGCGCGAGCGTATGTGTTTTTTGCTCGCGAATAATACCCTAATTGGTCCCTAACTTCATAAAGATGCTGTTCCACTCCTGAATTCACACCTTGCTGAGGCGCCAGGCTCTTATTATTTGAAATAAGAGAAACGCTCCAAGTCACCTCTATAAAACTGATGATAATGAAAATTTAATTATTTTAATACCAATTAAAACTGAGGGTGGCTGTCCCGAGCCCAGATTAATGGAGAGACAGGTTTGATGTCAGAAAGGCCATCCGGGAATTAAAGTTTAACGCAAAACCAACACTAGTTTCAAAGAGAATACTTGGAATCAGAGACCCCATGTGAATGACTGTAATGGGCACTGATAAAGTACAAGAATGTAAATACAGTATATACACTTCAACGGATATACCTAGTACCAGTTCATCACACATCGCTACCAGAAAAGGCATCAAACAATTTCCACTTGTAATAAGTTAAAAATATCTACGGTAATTTTTTCCATATTTAATATACAATATATATTGTTGAAATAAAAAGGTAACCATAGAATATGATTCTTGTATATAGATAGATAGATGGATATTTAATACACACACACACACACACACACACACACACACACACACACACACACACACACACACACACACACACACACACACACACACCACACACACACACACATATATAATATATATATATATATATATATATATAATATATATATATATATATATTATATTAGTACTCTTAGGCAGAATATTTTCTTTCAAACATCTTAAATATAGCCGCTACATATGAATATGGATTTTTTATTTTGGGGGGGAGTTTTTCCAACCACGATGCTCCATACTAAATCTTTAAGGCAAAAATTTCTGTACTACAACTGCTTCTACTCTTGTTATTACTACTAATGGTACTCCTTCTACTACTACTACTACTACCACTACCTTAATAATAATAATAATAATAATAATAATAATAATAATAATAATAATAATAATAATAATAATAATAATAATAATAATAATAATAATAATAATAATAATAATAATATACTTATGTTTCAAAACTATGCTTGTAACAGGATAATTTACTTACATGTAAACATCACCTTCATATATTATGCACCTTTCAAAATTGACTTACAGATATATAGTAGATTCATATTTAATATATACTTGAACAGAGTGAGATTCTTCCATCAAAATTACATGTAAATGATTATTCATTCTAGTATGGTCCAAGTAACCACACACCCTTTTTAAGCATTGCTCTGATTGGTAGATATGCATGAAGCTAAGAATTTAATTAAAGAATATGCCATGACAAGTTGGGGAGTGAAAAGCCCCGCCCCTCAATTAAAGACTGCTCTGATTGGTTGAGAAGTAAGAAGCCCCGCCCCTCCCTTACAAAGATTGCTGTGACTGGCTTCTGAGTGACACCCCCACCCCTACGTAAAGAGACTGCTGTGATTGACTGGGGAATACGAAGGTACATACTTACCTTACAATTCTCACTGGCTGAGAAGTGAAAAGCCCCACATCTTATTTAAAGAATCTGTTTTGACTGGTTGAGGTAAGAGAAGCCCTATATCCTCTAAAACAGGGGTTCTCAAACAGGAGTTCGCATAAAGTTTTCCAGAAAATTTTCTAAATTGATTCTGATGTCTATGATACTGCTTGTAAAGTCATTATGATTTAAATAATTTTTTGCTATCCATTGCAGTATTAATGTATAGTGAATTAATCTTATTTTTATTACAATTCCATACTCGTTGTCAGAATAATGGGGGTACGGGTAGTTGGCTTTATAGCTCGGGGGTACTTAACGGGAAAAAGTTTGAGAACTCCTGCTTTAAAAGTAACTGGTCATACTGGAAGAAGAGTGAGAAACGCCTCCCCGTTTTTAGAACGGTACTAATAGGTTGAGGAGAGAGCAGCCACGCCCCTTTTATACAGGGAGGCTAATATGATTGGCTGAAGCCAGTGAGTCAAGGGGCTCTCAACCAATCAATGCAACACATGCAATGTGTGTTCGTCATATTACTTTACCTCTCTACGATGAATAAGTACACAAAAACGATAAACAAAATTCACCTGAAATGAGAAGAAATTTAAAATGAAGTATGAATTTAGGAATATTATAAAATATACAAAAAATAAGGACATATGTATATTAATTGACGCTCACTGAGGATATACCTTCATTTTTCAACTATGTAGTGCCACAGATAAAATCGCTTAACTTTTTAATACTTCTACTGAAAATCTTAACCTTAAGAAAACAAAGAATGTGGAGGAGGTCATCACTATAAATGTGCAGAGCAGAATTTCCTTGCACTTAACATCTGAACAGATATAATAAGAATATATAAGAATATAAGCCTAGAATGTAACCAATTACATTACCGCACAAATATGAGAATAAGTATACATATACCTGTCCTCTTCTCCTTCCCCTAAAAATACATATACAAACTATACTTTTATATTCTCCAAGCATAAGAACAGACGTTAACTCTTATGTATGCGGAAAGTTGCTGATATCTCAGCAGGTGACATGAGCACACAAGCCGAAAGGGGCAAAAATGATGGAAACAGTGAGTCTAAAAGCCTGCGAGAAAACAATCTAAACCATGACAATATATATCCCCACGAAGAAGGTTGACCTTTGGAAGCTTGTATACCAGGGAAGAAGGGAATTCATTGTTAGAGGTTTATTTCTGGTATATATATATATTATATATATATATATATATATATATATATATATATATATATATATATATATATATATATATATATATATATATATATATATATATATATATATATATATATATATATATATATAATTTTTAGAATGTGAGACCGAGACAAGAATACTGCCCTCATTAAGCCCGGGCACAAAAAAAAATGTATAAGGACAAGGCAGAA
>JAXCGZ010004034.1:42500-47500 GCA_037179515.1 Halocaridina rubra
GGTTTCTATAAGGCCATGCCCCTCCTCTTCCAAAACTTGAAGAGATATGAATACACTTGGCGTTATGAACGGGCTAAAAATAGAAGACCCCATTTGGCTCCTTGGCTATTTTTGGCGACAAGGTCAAACGATTTCATTACATCATTTGGCGTCATCGTGTCTACATCTTTGTCCCAGGACCCTGGATGGAAGGGGAGGGGTATGGCCATACGGGTGATCAATGCTAATAAATATAACAGAAGTAGAATAATAAGCATTCTTCCTTTCTTTCACACACACAAACACATACTAACTCAATCTTCTTACGTAAATAAATGGATGGGGGGGATACTAAACTAAAAATATATACATGGATCCAGAATTATTTCTGGTTTAGGCAGGGATGTATAATGAACTGAAAATAAGATGGGACACCCAGTACCATTGCTAAAAATAGCACTACCTATCACTGCTGGATTCAGACTTAGATAAATGACCATGCAAAAAAAAAAAAAAAAAAAAACCGCTGCTGGATTCAAACCAAAATATCTCATGGAATAAGTATATGGCATAGCTCAACACTAAGTTAATAAAGAAAGCTATGCTGTACAGTATGAGGATCGTTGTTGGATGCAGACAGGCAATGAAATAAATATCTATAGCGAGGCTCAGAGTTATGCTAGGAGATAATATAATTTTCCTCGTTGAGAAATAAAGATAGTGAGACATTGAAGTTTCATAATCCGATCAGTCATATATTACTCTGAGATTCATGAAAATGTAATACAAAAACTAATATAGTTAACAGTGAGCTTAGAGATACTGATGTTATCTGGAGCCAAAGACGGCAACTAAGACTCTGCTCCCATCAAATAAGGCATACACAGATAGAAGTATTAGGGCACTTTCACACCAAAGTGGCACGTTGCACGTGGCATACCACGTAGCACGCCAATTGTAAACGAACATCAGGAATTATATGATACCTTTCACACAGAAGTGGCGCGAAACGTCCCATGTGCAACGTGCGACTTGCGGTACACTTTGAGTGGCACGCAAGTCTCATGTGGCACATGGGACGTGTCACGCTACTTCTGTGTGAAAATTTTCATATATATCCGGAAGTTCATTTTCAACTGGCATGCCACGTGCGACATGCCACTTTGGTGTGAAAGCGGCCTAAAGGAAATTGGTAAGTATTGCCTGGGCCAACACTGGAAAATTCCAGTACCCCCTGTGGGTTTAACCTTGTTGCAGACTCTACTGCTATATACAGTAATATAAACTGTCTTGTAACACTCATGTAGCTGGATCATTGTAAACTACTAAGCAGAACATAGAAATTAATCTACGGATTCAGAAACATACAAGTTCCTTAAACAAGTGCAAACAGTAATTTTCATTTGTAAACTGGTGTCAAAATACCGATTCTAAAATAACAATTAAGTTTCAATGCAAAAAATTGTTTTATTAGGTTAAAGGCCCGATTTCTTAACAGTGTAAACCTAGGATACCATATTGTTAGTTAGCTAGACACACAAATGGATTTCATAAACGCAACTGACTGGTTCTGTGCATGGCTAGGATCCCGCCTAGCCATACACAGAACCACGTCAGATGCATTTATAAAATCCATTTGTGTGTGTCTAGCTAACTAACAATATGGAATCCTAGGTTTACACTGTTTAAAAATCGGGCCAAATTCACAAAGAAAGCAGTTCTGCAGCAACTACATGAAGCAAAGTGGAAGTACAACATCCTACTTAAAATAAAGTTTTAATAAATCTAAGGTTGTTTTTTTTTTATTATATATAGAGAGCATTAAAAATTCCGTCATTCAGTAAAGGATCTTTATTACCCCGACAAAACCACTCTTTGGGTGACCTAACCATACTAAAAACTCCTAACCTCGTAATCTATTCTGCTTGCTAGCTGTTCTATATTTGTCCTGATATATTCAATGTATTATGCAGCAGGTGTTAGCTATCCTTTATCTTATCAGCCCTTACATACCTATGCAAGCAGGTAAGTGTCTGGTTGGAAACACAGGTTCCTCTTAATGCTTATTTGTCTCTCACTCCGTCATGTTGGATGTATTATAGCTACAAATATATTCATATCACAAAACATCAAATCATAACAAGAAAAAATAGACTATAAAAATAAATAATTAAAGGTATATATATATATATATATATATATATATATATATATATATATATATATATATATATATATATATATAAATATATATATATATATATATATATATATATATATATATATATATATATATATATATATATATATATATATATATATATATATATATATATATATTACAAAAGTAGGTAAGGGCTTGACATATCCGTACTTAAGTACTGTACTTCCATTTTACTGCTAAGGAGAGCAACAGCAGTACACATTCAAGAATATGAAAGCCATTGATGGCGTAAGTTCTTACAACTTAAAGCATAGAGGAAAAAGTTGCCAATCCTATATTACCAAACACTAAATAAAAAAAATAAACTTCTTTCTTTTCTCTTTGGCCAGAAATTGGAGAGCGCTTCTTAATTTTATTTTCACTCTTCTACTTTTTAAGATTTTCAATTATCCATTTTAATCCAAGCTTTCTTTTCATCTTCTCTGTCTTCTCTCATCTCTTTCTTCTTCATATATTTCAATTTTACTTTCTCGTATTTCTCCCTCTTTCCTCATTCAAAAGATTTTTTCTCCCTCTTCCTATCCTCTTCGCCCTCTTCCTCCTTCGAATATGGGTTTTCTCTCTTTTCTTCTTCGGGTCCCCTCCTATGCCTCTTCTTCTTCCTTCAGACCATAGGAACCCTTCCCTCCATTCCCCTCTTGCTCTCTTTTTAGCTAAAATCAGGTCCCGCCTCCTCTTTCCCCGAATGGGACCTTAGGGAATCGTAAGACTTAAAACTGTGATTGATGGAGAAATTAGAGATCACTAATAAATGGCTCGAGGGAATTTTGTTCCCGCCACAAAAAAAAAAGAAAAAATAAATGGCACGAGGGGATTTTGTTCCCGCCATAAAAAAATAAGAAAAACAAGAGATTGGAAACCTTTTATAAACATCTGAATTAATATACAATAAACATGTTCTTACATATCGGAATGGGAACAGTTCGTAGTTACCCGTCTCCTCGATAATTCACATGCAGTCTAGTTGCTGTATACAATACACGTCCTCATATATTTATGTTACTTGAGAAGTTAATTGCTTGTGATTCCAGGTCTCCTAGTCACATCATAGGCAATCTATACACATGTTTTTCTTTTATTTTTCTAGGTACCCAAGTTGATATATACTTTGCACGTTCTCGCCTACCTGTTTTAATGGCATGAACTTGCTTGTAATTTCAAATTTTCCAGTCTATTTAAATCCACAACTTATATATGATTAGCGTTATTTATGTACAGGCTTGTGCTTAACTGTCTCCTAGTCATATAAATGAAGACCAAGTAAATAACATCTCTTTGGGACTCTCTCTCTCTCTCTCCTCTCTCTCTCTCTCTCTCTCTCTCTCTCTCTCTCTCTCTCTCTCTCTCTCTCCTCTCTCTCTCTCTCTCTCTCTCTCAATAACTCGTTGAGTAGGTCGAGGCTATGAAGAAAAAAAGATAGACTGTTAATCTTTAATAAGAAATGAATATGATTGGTGATAAGGATGCTGAGAAAGGTAAAAAACAAAGATGAACAGATCCTCTTTAACAGCTGAAGAAGAAGAAGAAGAAGAAGAAGAAGAAGAAGAAGAAGAAGAAGAAGAAGAAGAAGAAGAAGAAGAAGAAGAAGAGAAGGAGAAGGAGAAGGAGAAGAGAAGAAGAAGAAGAAGAAGAAGAAGAAGAAGAAGAAGAAAAAGAAGAAGAAGAAGAAGAAGAAGAAGAAGAAGAAGAAGAAGAAGAAGACGAAGAAGGACTGATCGATGTTTTATAACAAGGGAAGAAAAAGATCTCCAGCAATGTAAGAAGAATATTTTATAGCAAGGGAAGGAGATGAAGAAGCCCTTCTATAGCACATCTGGGGTGCTTCATCTTGTACTTACCTCCCTGATAGGGTTGACTTTAAGGCAGTCAAACTCATCAGTGTCCCTGCTCTTACTTCTAATCTGGATTCTCTTCTCTCCACATTAAGGTATCATCCTTTTCTCTTTTCTATCGTTACTACTTCCATCGCTGCTCTGATGAGTTGGCGAGTTGCAACCCTCCCCCACTGTCGAGGCCGTGTAACACATGCCAAGAGGCCTCGTCTCACAAGTACTGTGTGGGAGATTTGTAGCTCGCAGATTGGTCGGTGCAATTACTGCTTCTTCCCTCCCACTTTCATACTCTGGAACTCTCTTCCTCCTTCCGTCTTTCCTAATTCTTATGAACTATCTTTTTTCAAAAAGCAGATCTATCGTCATCTCAGTTCTACTCTTGCCATATCTCTAGGGCTTCATTACTTCGATTACTCTTGCAGCGTGTGATATTCTTATTGCTCATCATTCTCTTACTTTTGCCTTGCCCTTCAGCATCTAGTTTTTCTCCGTTTCAATGTTTTTCTTTGTACCGGGGCCCGATGAATGCAATGTTTTATTCTGTCCCGGTGTCAATCTCATAAAAAAGGAAGAAAAAAAAGCGTTTATAAAAACGATCTATTGAAAGGAATGAAGAAGAAGATGATATATATCAAGGGAAGAAGAAGAGGAAAAGGGGTGATATTTACGACTCCTTGCACAAAGACAATTGGGATCGAACGAATGGACTAACTTGGACCTCTTCACCAGGAGACATTGGGAAGTGGCTTTCTCTCCCACCTGACCTCCTCCTGAAGAAGGGGAGGCACTGGTGGTCAGACCGTCTACATGTCCCATCAGCAAGGAGCTGCCCCTGAAGAAGGGGAGGCATTGTTGGTCACACCATCTACCTGTCCCATCAGCAAGAAGCAGCTCCTGATGAAGGAGAGGCATTGGTGGTCACACCATCTACCTGTCCCATCAGCAAGAAGCAGTTCCTGATGAAG
>JAXCGZ010004034.1:52500-90000 GCA_037179515.1 Halocaridina rubra
CACTCCTCTCTAGCACGCTCTCTACCCTGCTCCACTGACATTTAACGTGTATCCAATACCCTTTTCACGCCATCCATACACCTCATTCTAAATCTTCCTCTTGGCCTTACTCTAACCACAGCTGGACTTCACACTCTCTTCACTATTCATTCATCACTCATCCTTTCCATGTGCTCAAACCAACCTTTTCGACAGCCCTCGTTCAATACCCATTCTCTGCCTGATTTCCTCGTGTCTTCCTCTATTTAAGATACACCAATCATACTTCTTAAACACCTCATCGCCATTTCATTCAACTTGTTCTTTTCATCCTCTCTTGCATTCCAAGTCTTTGCTCCATACAATGCTGTCGGCACAATCACACCACCATACATCATTCTCTTTGCATTTATTCCCAAATACCTACTTCTCACGACTTTCTTCAACCCACCTGGACATTTACTCGCTTCCTTCACTCTGTGACTTACCTCCACAATCACTAGTCCATTCCTTGATACAAGTGACCCCAGATATTTAAAACTCTCAACTTCTTCAAGCAACGCCCCATTCATTCCTATACCCGAGGGGATTTTGGATTTAAATAGGACTGTCAATACAGTCTGATGTTAACTCTTCCTTCAGTTACGATTTTTTACCTATGCCTATATCAACACCGAATAATCTAGGATATTCGCTACACATTTCTTATTATCCCATCACACCTGACAAGTCACAACACTCCCCATCTTTGTTTCTCTTTACTTTATACTATCTTCGTGCCCAAGCCCGATGAGGGCTTGGGCACAAGCATATATATATATATAGAGATAGATATATCTATATATATACATATATATATATATATATATATAAATCATTCAAACTGCCAACATTAACACTCGTGGTGCATCTCAGGACTTTACTTTAACCAATATTCACCTGCAACTTCCCTTTTTCACAAACCCTAATAAACTTAGTCACCAATAGATTCAGTTCATTCTCAGTATCAGCCACCTGTGCTGTATCATACGTGAACACCAACTGATCCAATTTCCACAACCTTCTATACTCACCCGCTAATTCCAAGAATTTCTCTAATACTCTTTCATATACTTCCCGTACCACTCCATCTATATACAGATTAAACAACCACGGTGACATTACACAACCTTGATGTAACCCTACATTCATCTCAAACCAATCACTCATACCATTTCCGACTCTCACACATGCTCTACTATTCATGTAAAACCTCTTCACCGCATTCAACAACTTCCATTTATTCCATATAGTCGCAACACACTCCACATCGCCTCTCTATCAACCCTGTTATGCACTTTCTCTTAAAAGCCCAAACATTTGTCCTACCTTTCCCTAAGAATTTCTCACACACCTGTCTTACCACAAACACCTGAGCCACACATCCTCTTCCTCTCCTGAACCACACTGTTCTTCCCCAATCAATCTCTCAGCACCTTTCCTAATTCTCTTGATGAGCAATTCCAAATACCTTACTAATAGCACTCAACATACTAATTCCTCTAAAACTACTACACTCACTCTTAACTTATCTCCTTTCCCTTTATAAAGTTGAAACTACACATGCACTCCTCCAATAAACTAGGACCCTCCCTTTCCTTAAACATACATTCAAAAACCTGACCATCCATTCTACCAAAGCCTTCCTACTTTTGACGAGCACTTTACAAAACACCTATCTATCCCAGGAGCTTTACCTGCTTTCGTTGCTCTAAATGCCAGACGTACCTCCTCTTTTGTTATTTCTCTATCATTACCATCACCCAACATTGGCATTCTCCATTCATTTCAGACAGCCTCAATCTCTGTCTCTCTATCATCTTCCTCATTTAGCAGTTCCCTGGAGTACTCAGACCATCTCTCTTACCTTAATTTTATCTACTAGCAATTGCCCATCTGTTCCTTTCACCTTCTCCTCACCTTTCTGCACTCTTTTCACTACCTTCTAAAACGTTATATATTCCTTTCAGTATTCTCAGACAAACTCCTACCCCACCTTACATCCGCTTTTCCCTTTACGTCCCTCACAATGCGCTTCACTAAGCTCCTCTTAGCACTATAATATTCATATGTCTCTAAATTACATATCTGCAACCATACCACAAATGCCTGTTTCTTTTCATCCACTACTGCACTCACCTCCTCATTCGACTATTCACTACCTTCCGTTTTACTTCCATTTGTTAGTCTCCTTCCACACACACTGCCTCTGCACACTTCATAACTACCTCCTTGAAATAGTTCCATTCTCCTTTCAATCCATCCTCCACTTTCTCTTTCATTGCATCAACTTATTCCTCAGACTACCCTTATACTCACATTCATTCTTTTTCTCATTTAGTTCACTTACATTTAGCACCTCTCTTACTTTCTTATTTCTCCTCTTTCTCCACTTTTCTCCTACTCTCACTCAACTTTCTACTAAATAATGATCAGATACTCCACCACTAACTCCTCTCAGGACATTTACATCCAATACACTTCCAATCACCCTCCTATCCAGAAAACATAATCCATTAATTATCTGTCAAGTACTCTCCCATTATCTACTCTGACCCACGTATATTTATGCAAAACCATTTTAAATGCAGAATTGGCAGTTAACATCTCTCTCAGTGCACAATTTCATCATTTTCTCTCAGCTCTCATTCCTACCAGTACTTCATACTTCCCAATTACACCATCTACTGGCTCATTCCCTACTCTAGCATTTAAATCCCCCATCAACACCACATTCACATTCATTCCCAAGTCTTCCTCACACTTGTTCAATATCATCCAAAATTCTTCTTTCTCTCTCACTTTTTTCACTGCCAGGGCCAAATGAGCTCAAAAACGCCCAAATCACACCCCAGTCTCATTTTAGCCACTATTATTCGAGATAATATTTTTCATTCAACCACACACTTGTTTATCTCTTCATTTACCAAAAGAGCTTCTCCCTTTCTTCCTCGCCCTCTCTCAACTCCATACACCCCACATACCACACTTCCAAATGTCACCTCACCATTCCCTTTTATCTTAAGTGTCACTCAGTACAAGCACATCCATCTTTCTCTCCACAAACATACTCCCTATCTCCTCCCTCTTACCTTCACTTACACCACAACCACGCTCATTCAGAGACCCAATTACGAGGGTTCTGGCTGGATCTCTCCTGCCGGAATATCCCCGTGTTTCCAATTAGTAGGATGACACTATAGATGATAATATTCCCAGTCCCCCAAGCTCTCTCCCATTTAGTCGACTATTACGACATGCAGAGAAACACGATATATATATATATATATATATATATATATATATATATATATATATATATATATGCTAAAACACACACACACACACACACACACACACACACACACACACACACACATATATATATATATATATATATATATATATATATATATATATATATATATATATATATATATATATATATATAAAACTATAAAAAAACAAGTCTGCTCTCTTTTAGATTCCTTATACCCAGGGAACCCAATGAACTCAATAAATCAATTAAAACATAAATGCATATAAGTCAATGAGAGAGAGAGAGAGAGAGAGAGAGAGAGAGAGAGAGAGAGAGAGAGAGAGAGAGAGAGAGAGAGAGAGAGAGAGAGAGAGAGAGAGAGAGAGAGAGAGAGAGAGAGAGCTTCCTGCCTTCCGTGAGGCTATTAAAAAGCGTATTCTGCAGCGCATGCAATGCATTTTCGCAGCTGAGAAAGGTCAAGGTCAGATAATTACATGACCTTAGCGTGACCTTTTACCTCAGAGAGTATGCGATTAGGTCATACTAATTACAATATATTCATTTATCAATCTATACACAAAGGCCGCAAACTCTCTTCTAAAGCTCACGCCCAGTTATCTAAGTTTCAGTAAATACTAACACATCCATTTTTCCTCTTATAAGCATGCTACCAATCTACACCGAATATTCTGGCGTATTTGTTACACCTAACAAGTCATAACACTCCCCATCTCTATTTCTCTTTGCTTTCTGTGTCATCATTAATACAATTAACTTTGAATTCAGCATGTCTTTCTTTTTATTGATCACTCTTATCTTGTCTTTCAGCTACTTTTTCTTTTAAGTGTTTTCTTGATGCCCAGACCCGATGAGGGCAATATTCATTCCCCATCCCGGAGTCACACTTATGAAAATAAAACTCTTCTTATCCTCTGACTGTCAAAGGGATTAAAATACCTTAATACAGGTACAAGCTTGAGCTCACACTTCAAGGCACTGTTCCACCACATACACAATACCTATAACGGTGTACTCACTATGCATGTTGAGTCGACAGGAGTTACCTTCTGCAGGAGGGACACCACTGCTCTCCCCTTCATAACTCCAAATTCTTCTGACAAAAGTAATCTCTACGACATAAAACCGGGAAATGATATATGACACCACAAGGGTGGGCGCCAGATACTAATCTATCCATTTATTAAATTATAAAATGTAAAGGTTTATTATCTTTCAACTAATTGCAGGTCAAGATTGACAATTAACTAATGGAAAACAAAAATAAAATTGCTAGTTATTAACTAATTTCAGGTTAAGTTTGATGATTTATTAATTGAAAAGAGAAAAAAAAAACAATTATTAAGTAATAAAATGGTACGTTTGAATTATCTAGCAGTTGAAAACAGAAAAGGTAAGTTATATTTTCTTGATAAAAGGCAAAGTTTGCTGTTTGTTTATTAATTATTGATCAAGGCAATCTACTTTTAAATGATAAAAGGTCAAGTCTAACTATTCAATAATTAATAAAACGTAAGGTTAAGTATTTAATTATTGAAAAAGGTCAAACTTGGCTATTTTTTGACTACATAGAGGTCCGGGTTAGCTATTTATTACGTGAAAAAGGTAGATGTTAGTTACTTAAAGGAGGAGGGTTAATGCTGGATAATAATTTGTTGAAAAAGGTCAAGGTTAGTTATATGTCAATTAGAGCAGGTCATGGTTAGCTATATCCTAACGCAGAAAGGTCATACTCGATAAAAGGGTCGTGCTAAAGTAGTTTACAAATGAAAAATAGCTAATGTTTCATATCTATATCACGAAAAAAATCACGATTATGTAAATTACTTATAAAAAAAAAAGTTTAAAATTTCTTTTATTTGTGCCTTCTTGCACATGTATATGTGTGCATGCATATTCATAAAATACTTCTGGTTTGCAAGGTAAAAGTCGGGCTTCTTTATACATATGTATCGGACCAAATGGTGCATTTATATATAAAGTATATAAAAATAGTGTTACTAAGTAGAAAGACCCTCTGAGGGAGGGGGCTAGAATACTTCCTCCGTGTTCCTCTGCGTGTAGTAAGAGTCGACTAAATGAGGCGAAGTGAGGGGACTGGGATTTCGCTCCTCTGTATTTTCCTTTCCCAAATAGTCAGAGCATTTTGCTTTGACTCAGCCACTCCCCTTATAAGAGGGAAAATGACTCACGTATATAGATAGACTGAGTGAAAAAGATCATGGTTAGCTATTTACTGGCTGCAAAAGAGAATTATTTACTAATTTAGTATTAATCAAAAAGTAAAGGTTAGCTAATTACACATTAGGAAAAGGTCAAGGTTTGCTATATAAGTATTGGAAAATGCAAAATAAAAAAAATAATAAAGTTTAGCAATTTAAGTCCTGAAAACTAAAAAAAAATAAATAAAAAAAAATAAAGAGTAGCTATTTATTCGTTCAGAAAGGTTGGTATTAGTTTTCTATGTATTGGAAAAGTCTAATTTGGCTAATTATTCACTGAAAGCTGTTAAACTTAGCTATTTACTCACATATATAGGTCAAGGTTACCTTTGTAACCGCTGAATATGTTCAAAACTAGCTACTTGTTCAATGAAAGAGGAAAAATTTAGCTATTTGTGCATTGCAAAAGTCAAGATTAGCTATTTTTGCACTGAAAAAGGCCAAGGTTAGCCGGAGCTCACTGCAGAAGGTCAAGGCTAGCAGTCTGCCAACGTTAGCAACTTACTCAGGAAGAAGGCCAGGTTAACTATGTAACTTAGTAAAACAGGTCAGGGTAAGCTAATTCTCAGAAAAAAAAGGTCAAAATTAGTCATTTATTTACAGAGTGATCAAGGGTACTTACTCATTAAAAGGGGTCAACGCTTGCTATTTATTACTAAAAAAAGTAAAGGTTAGCTATTTACGGACTGATGAAGTCAAGGTTAGCTATTGCCTCACTCAGAAAAAATCTTTTAAGCTATTTAGCAACTATAAGAGGTCATGGTTAGCTATTTACTCATCTAAATAGGTCAAGAATGGCTATGTAGGCACCTAAAAAGTTCATGATTATCCACTGGAATTCATTCCACTACTGGACTCTCATATCCATTGATCAACACCACTATACTTCATTCAGGAGTTACAGAATAGGATGAAAATTCATTATGTAGGACATACTCCATATGAAAATTCCACAGTTTAGCAGTATAAACCCAAAAGAAAAATTAAGGCTTTTTTTTAAGCAGCTTAAATATACACTCTTGTAGCGGAGATCATATATCTGTTAGATAGCCCCTGTCAACTCAGCAAGCTCATTGAATACCCAATTACAGACGTGAAGAAGCTAAAGGTAGAAACAAAGTTTCATGTCCATAATTCTCTCTCTCTCTCTCTCTCTCTCTCTCTCTCTCTCTCTCTCTCCTCTCTCCTCTCCTCTCTATATATATACTATATATATATCATATATATATATATATATATATATATATATATATATATATATATATATATATATATATATATATTCTCTGACCGGGATTCGAATCTAAATCACAATCAGTGTGCCAAGGCACACCAATCAATCTAAACAGATATATTGCAAATCATATCTATTAATCAACTTTCAAATCTAGTTCTAAGAATATTGATCTGCAGTATAAGCAACAATGCACAAAAAGACAAATGTAAATTTTTCCAAAAATACTCCACTAAGATAAGACAAGTAATGTATGTTATTTTATGCACATGAAAAATATCGCCAAAATTAAACATACCAGGATTACTGTCTTGAGGTACATCACCTCTGCATCGGACACGCTTGACTGTGCTTCAAGATCATATTTCAAATCTAAATCATAAATTGGAGAGAGAGAGAGAGAGAGAGAGAGAGAGAGAGAGAGAGAGAGAGAGAGAGAGAGAGAGAGAGAGAGAGAGAGAGAGAGAGAGAGAGAGAGAGAGAGAGCAATTGATCAGACACGAAAGAGTAATGCATAATATGGAACCCCTAATTATTACTGCTTCTTCTTCACTTGCAGTATTAGTGTTTCCTCCTTTTGTTATCGTCTTCCTTCTTCTCTTCCAATGTAATCTTCTTTTTCCATTTCTCTCACTTCGATTTCAATATCATAATTTTTTTTCTTATTTCGATATCATGAGAATCTTCTATTTATCCTTTTTAACTTTCGCTTTTGTCCTTTTCTTCTTTCTCAGTATTATTATCGTCTTTTCTTCCAATATTATTTTCTCCTTCATTAGCATCGTCTTTTTTTTCAGTCTTTTCTTTCGTCTTTTTCAAACTCTTGCTTTTTTTTTTCTTCTTCTTCTTCTTCTTCTTCTTCTTCTTCGCTTTCGAGGTAATCCTGCTTTTCAGCTTTTGCTGCGACTTCTTTTTCAATAATATCAAATTCTTCTTAAACATCGTTTTTTGCTTTCACAGATTTTATTGATTTCTATCAATATCATTATTCTTCTTCTTCTTCTTCTATTCCAATGTCGTTTTATTTTCCTCTCCTTAACATTTTTCTACCTCTTTATATTCCATCTCTCCTCTGTTTTTCTTTTTCTTTTCTTTTATTTGTATTTCTTCTTCGTCTACCAAATGTTCCTCTCTTTCTTCTTCTTCTTCTTCTTCTTCTTCTTCTTCTTCTTCTTCTTCTTCTTCTTCTTCTTCTTCTTCTTCTTCTTCTTCCATTGACTATTTTTTTTTTCCTTTCATCTGCACCTCCTCCTGTTCTCCTTCTTCTTTCAACTTCTCTTCCTCTTCTTCTTCCGACTGCTGCTCCTCTTCTTCTTCTTCTTCTTCCATGTGTTCCTCTTTTTCTTCATCTTCTACCATCTGCCAATCCCCTTCTTCTGCCATTTGCTTCTCCTCTTCTTCTTCTTCCATCCATCCACTCCATTCCTCATCCCTCTCCTCTCCTCCCTTTTAACCACATGTTTTTCATTCTTCTGCTTCCAAGTGCTCCTCCTCCTTCTCTTTTTCTATTCATTCCACTCCTCCTCGTCCCTTTCCTTTCTTTTCCTCCTCCCCCTCTTCCATCCCACCCCAGACATCTAGTTTCCTTGGTCACAAACAACGTCACAAATCCCCCCCCTCCCGGGAGCCCCCTTTGATGACGTCAAACGAACCAAACTCCAGTAAACTCAATAATGTTATTTCCTTTAACACGAATGCAGATTAAGGGGGGGAGGGAATGAAGGGGGGCTTATGAAAAGACCCCCTCCCTTATTTTCCCCCTTCCCCTCCTCACCCCTAACCGCTCGCGCGCACGCAAACAAACACACAAACAAACAAACTCAAATTTATACTGTAGTGTTAATTACAACAATTGTTTGCAGACAAAGAGACGCAGAAGAGTTTTTCATGTTGAAATGGGTTTGATCTGTTTTTTTTTTAATAATAATAATAATAATAATAATAATAATAATAATAATAATAATAATAATAATAATAATAATAATAATAACTAATGATAATAATATTAGAGTAAGGAAACAAAAATAATGAGTCATAAAAATAATAATAATTGCTTTAAAACAATACTAATAGATAAATAACAACAACAACAACAACAATAATAATAAAAATAATAATAATAGTAATAATAGTAATAATAATAATAATAATAATAATAATAATAATAATAATAATAATAATAATAATAATAATAATAATAATAATAATAACTGTTGAAGGGTCTTTTGGACTTAAATAAGACTGTCTAGGACAGCTCAGTGTTAAGTCTCCCTTCTGTTACGGTTCATTTTCTTTGCCTACACCAACACCGAATATTCTTGAATACAATCCCTCCACATCTGACAAGTGACAACATTCTCCATTTCTGTTCCTCTTTACTCTGTTTTCTTCGTGCCCAGGCCAGATGATGACAGATTTATCTTTTTTTTTGTGTCAGTTCTGGTGTCACACTAAAAAATAATATAGAATAATAATCCAATACCAAATACATCATTATCAATAATAATAATAATAATAATAATAATAATAATAATAATAATAATAATAATAATAACTATTAGTAATAATAGTTACAATGATATTAAAATACTATTCAAATTAGAATTGTGTATCAAAGTATCAATATATGTCTGTGTTTCAGGATATTTCTAAGTTAAACTGTCTGATAGTGTAATATTTGAATATATTTGAGTATGTATATGCATTTATACATTTACACATACGTAGGCTTAGGCCCGATTTCTTAAACAGTGTATAAACCTAGGATACCATATTATTAGCTAGACGCACACAAATGGATTTCATAAACGCATCTGACGCGGTTCTGTGTATGACTAGGATCCCGTACGGGATCCTAGCCATACACAGAACCGCGTCAGATGCGTTTATGAAATCCATTTGTGTGTGTCTAGCTAACAATATGGTATCCTAGCTTTACACTGTTTAAGAAATCGGACCTTAGCGGATTAGCGCCGGTATCCTAGCCATACACAGAACCATGTCAGATGCGTTTATGAAATCCATTTGTGTGTGTCTAGCTAACAATATGGTATCCTAGGTTTACACTGTTTAAGAAATCGGGCCCTAGTGGATTAGCGCCTGGCTCCCCCACTCAGGAGGTTCAGAATTAAGGTCCTTGATGTAATTAGAAAGTCTACACTTCGGTTAGTGAGAGTGTTTAATATATGCTTTATGTTGTCATTGGTGCCAGTGGATTGGGTGATTGCCTGTATAGTGCCCCTATACAAAGGTAAGGGAGATATGTATGAATGCAGTAATTTTAGGGGTATAAGTTTGTTGAGTGTGGTAGGAAAAGTGTATGGTAGGATACTGGTTAATAGGATTAGGGATAAGACAGAATATGTGATAGCGGAAGTGCAGAGTGGTTTTAGGAGAGGTAGAGGTTGTATAGATCAGATTTTTATAGTTAGGAAGTTATGTGAGAAATATTTAGCAAAGGGTAAGGATGTGTATTTTGCATTTTTGGATCTGGAGAAAGCATATGATAGAGTTGATAGAGAGGCTATGTGGAATGTTTTGAGATTATATGGAATTAATGGTAAATTGTTGCATGCAGTGAAGAGTTTGTATGAGGGCAGTAGAGCTTGTGTTAGGGTAGGGAATGAAGTGAGTGAGTGGTTTCCAGTGAGTGTGGGACTGAGACAGGGATGTGTGATGTCACCATGGCTGTTCAATTTGTATATTGATGGAGTTGTAAGAGAGGTGAATGAGCGAGTGCGCGGTCGAGGTTTGAGAATGGTAGATGGGGATGATAACGAGTGGGAGCTGAATCAGTTGCTGTTTGCAGATGATACTGTGGTGGTGGCAGATTCAGAGGAAAAGCTGTGTCAGTTAGTGTCAGAATTTGGAATGGTGTGTGAGAGAAGGAAGTTGCGAGTGAATGTGGGAAAGAGTAAGGTTATGAGCTGTACAAGAAATGAGGATGGCGCTGGATTGAATGTTATGTTGAATGGAGAGACACTTGAGGAGGTTAATCAGTTTAAGTATTTAGGCTCGGTTATAGCTGCCAATGGTGGAGTGGAAGCAGATGTGTGTCACAGAGTGAATGAAGGATGTAAAGTGTTGGGTGCATTGAAAGGCGTGATGAAGAATAGAGGGTTGGAAATGAATGTCAAGAAAGTTTTGTATGAGAAAGTGGTTGTGCCAACTGTGATGTATGGATCAGAGTTATGGAGTATGAAAGTAAGTGAGAGACGGAAACTAAATGTGTCTGAGATGAAATGCCTGAGGAGTATGATTGGTGTATCTCGATTGGATAGGGTTAGGAATGAAGTGGTGAGAGCAAGAACGGGTGTTGAATGCGAGAGTTGATGGGAGAAATGCTAGAGGGAGGCCTAGGTTTGGATGAATGGATGGAGTAAGGAGAGCCCTGAATGATACGAGGATGGATGTGAGGGAAGCAAGCGAGCGTGCTAGGAATAGGAATGAGTGGCGAGCGATTGTGACGCAGCTCTGATGGGCATCTGCTGTTGCCACGGGGCTGCATCTTACAGAGGTAGCCCTATGGTAGGGGCAGTAGGAGGAGTTGGCAGTTGTGAAGCGACACAGGTTGTGGAAGAGCCGGGAGGATGGGCTGTGGCACTCCATCAGTGCCATCTGAACAGTCGCTAGCTCCCTCGTCATTGCCCATAGAGCAAAGTAATCCCCCTATTTGTTTTCCTTTCTTGATATCGGCTACCCCCCAATTAAAGGGGGAAACAGCCAAGGTAGATAGATAGATAGACACTTCGCCAACATTACACTGACCAAAGAAAGAGAGGGTAGTGATATCCACTGCTAAGATATATAACTCCAGTCCACTCAGCTGCCTAATTAAATATTCTTCAAGAAGATATGTAAAGGGGCCAGAGATGGAACAGCATCTTCATGAGTTCGGGCTTCAGGGAAACACTGGAGGTTGAAGTAGTTCTCTTAAATAAAACAAAAATGTTCAAGCAGTCCTAGTGCCCTGGCCCAATGAGGCCAAGTTTCTTTGCCTGTTCCGTTGTCGTACTCATTAAAAGATCATCATATTACAATTCTTCCTCTACTATCCTCCTAATGCTCGTCTCATTTAATATTCATTATTTTTTATGTTTATTCTATTAATCTTCATCTAGAACTTCACTTTTTTTAAATTATAGATTGTGTATTTTCTCGTATATATATATATATATATATATATATATATATATATATATATATATATATATAATATATTATATATATATATATATATATATGTTTGTGTGCATGTATATGTATGTGTGTGTGTGTGAGTCTATTACACGGGAAGCACGTGAATATTCTGATATATATATATATATATATATATATATATATATATATATATATATATATATATATATATATATATATAGACACACACACACATACACACACAAACACACACACACACACACACACACACACACACACACACACACACACACACACACACACACACACACACACACACACAGTGGTGAGGATTGATTCGGGGCAAGATTCCTAGATTGCGTACAAGGGAATTTCCTACACCAACATGTAATGGAACCTACGAGGGCCAGGGGTGGGGATGAGCCATCACTACTTGATCTAGTATTCACAGATAATGTGTTGGATATTGAAAAAAATTGAGTATGAACCACCAATTGGAAAGAGTGACCACTGTGTGTTGTTGATGGAGTATATCATTGAAGATATTCTGCCTGGGAGTAGAGGCACTGAGGACATGAGGAGGAACTATCCGAAAGGAGATTACATCAAAATGAATGAGTTTTTTGCAGTTATTGACTGGTGAACCTTATTTGACAACAAATCTGTACAAGAAATGTATGACATCTTTTGCGAGAAATATGGGAAGATAGTAGATTGCTGCATACCTGTCAAAAAAGTAGGTGTAATTCACGCCAGAGAGAAATGGTTCGATAATGGGTGTAAAAGAGCTAAGGAGTGGAGAGACAAATGCTGGAAAAGGTATAGGAGGAGAAAAAACATAAATGCCTGGCAAACCTACAAAAGAGCAAGAAATGACTACCTAAGTAAAAGGAGAGAAGCAGAGAGAGACTATGAGAGGGACATTACCAGGAAGGCTAAAGAAAATCCCAAGCTTTTCCACAGCTTTATCAGAGGAAAACTGAAGGAAAAAGAACAGGTTTTAAGGCTAAAGAGAGCGGATGGAAGCATCACTAAGACGGATGAAGAGATCTGCAAAGAACTGAACAAGGAGTTTCAGTCAGTATTTACAGTAGAAAATATCCCACCCCCTCAGATTGCAGAGATAGAAGCTCAAGGGCCGGTATTAGAGAACATCAACCTTACAGCCACAGAGGTATGCAAAGCGCTGATGGATTTAGATGTTCATAAAGCTACAGGTCCCGATGACATATCCCCTCATGTACTTAAAAAATGCGCCAACTCAATATCAGTGGCACTAAGTATCATAATTAAAAAGTCACTGGAGTCAGGGGAGATTACAAGATGCTGGAAACAAGCAAATGTGATACCTATCTTCAAAAAGGGAAGGAGGGATACGGCTTTGAACTATAGACCAGTTTCCTTGACCAGCATAGTTTGCAAAGTTATGGAGAAACTACTAAGGAAACATATCTCTCTTCACTTGGAATCCTTCAACTTTTTGTCAGTGAGGCAACATGGCTTCAGAGAAGGTAGATCAACAGTAACAAACTTATTAGAATTTTATGAAGAGGTAAGCTGAATTTTACAGGAAAGAGAGGGCTGGGCAGATTACATATTCCTAGACTTCCAGAAAGCGTTTGACACTGTTCCACATGGGAGACTTATTAGGAAGCTGCAAGCAATGGCTAGAATAGGTGGAAATGTCTTGGAATGGATAAAAACTTAATTAGAAGGAAGGGAACAGAGGGTTAGAGTAAGACACTCAGTGTCTGAATGGAGAAGAGTTAGTAGTGGAGTTCCACAGGGTTCAGTTTTAGGGCCACTTTTGTTCATTGTATATGTAAATGACCTACCAGAGTGTGTAAATTCATTCATGAATATGCTTGCAGATGATGCAAAGATTGTGAAGAAAGTAAAGAACGAGAACAATGATAGAGAACTTCAGGAGGATCTAAATAGTCTGCATGAGTGGTCAGAAAAGTGGCTAATAAAATTCAATACTTCAAAATGTAAGGTAATGAGAATGGGTACAAGTGCAAGAAGGCCCAAGCTTGACTACTCGGTGGCTGGAGTACAACTTCAAGAGACAGAAAATGAGAGAGATCTAGGAGTAAACATACTGGCAGATTTGTCTCCAGAAATACATATAAATGGCATTGTAAGGGCAGCATATGCATTCTTATCAAATGTAAGGGTAGCCTTCTGGCACATGGACAAGGAAATGTTCAGAAATATTTATGTAACCTATGTGAGGCCAAAACTCGAATATGCAGCCCCCTTTTGGAATCCACACTTGAAAAAGCACATAGCTAAGCTTGAAAAAGTTCAAAGACATGCCACGAAACTGGTGCCAGAAATACGCAATCTCAGTTATGATGAGAGGCTGAGGGAATTAGACTTACCATCACTCGAAGCTAGAAGATTGAGGGGGGATATGGTGACAGTTTTTAAATTTCTTCATGGTTATGATAGAGTGGATTGGGATCGATATTTTGATGTGGCTGGCTCTAGAACTAGAGGTCATAGTTTGAAGCTTCGTAAGAAAACTTCTTTGCAGGATGTAAAGAAATACTTTTTCAGTGTAAGAGTAGTTGATAATTGGAATTGGCTAAGCGAGGAGGTAGTAAATGCTATCTCAATCCATAGTTTTAAGGACAGGTATGATGAGTATCACTAAGTCTAAAATGGAACCGATCAGGAGACGGGAAGATACGAGCTTTGAGCTCTTTCACGTAAACACAATTAGGTAAACATATATATATATATATATATATATATATATATATATATATATATATATATATATATATATATATATATATATATATATATGAAACATATTTTGCTACTAGCCGAGAGTCGGGCCTAAGACATAATCCATGTGCCAATGCGAAACCAACTACAGCTCCGAAGACATAAGAGAAGAAACAAACCTCTTACCTAACTGCTAAACTAGAAAATGAACGCAGTTAGCTGACTGCTTTATTCATTTTACTGCTTCTTCCCAACCTATAGTACATGAGCTTCGAATTAAATGCGAAAACCACGAGTGAGGTTGGAAAGAACCAGTTAAATGAATGAAGCAGTCAGCTGAACGCACTCATTCCCTAGCTTAGCAGTCGGCTAAGTGGTTTCTTTCTTCTCTTGTGCCTTCGGTGGTGTAGTTGGTAACGACTTGGCGCTCGGTTTATGGGTCTTAAGTTCGACTCCCGACAAGGGGCAAAGTATGTTTCATATTTTTTCACATATATTAATGTATTTCTTTGATAATATATATTCGTGTATATGAGTATGTTATTAATCCATTTCTGTTACTATCCGAATGTCTTTTCTCTTTTCTATGCAACAATCAGCGATTCCTCGATTATCTTTTTAACCAAATTCTTCTATTTTTTCTTAAATTTGTTCACTCCTTTCCAAACGAATCTCTGTTTTTTTTTCCACTTGAATCATTCTTTTCTTTCCATCAGAATTTCAGCTTTTTCCACCAAACTTTCTACATTCCTTTCCATCTCAATGTCTACCTTCTATACTACTCGAAATCTGTTCTCCTCCTCCGAAATTCTCTTCTTTTCTTCCCGCAACTCATGATCCTTTCTACCAGAATATCTGCTCTTTTCCACATGATTATCTTTTTTAAGCGGCCAAGCACATGTTCTACTTTCTACTCAACTTTCTACTATCCTCTCTATCCAATTTTTTTTTCATCCCGCGAAGTTACGTACTCTTTCCACTGAATTTTTACTCCTTCCAAATTTCTGTTATATTTTTCATGTAAATTTAAATTTTCCTTTCCAATGAATTTCCAGACTCTCTTTATTACCCTAATATAGATTCTCTTCTTTACCCAATTTATATATGTTTCTTTATCATCTGAAATTATCTTATATTTAATAGTCTTATTCTCTTTTCCATAAAATTTTACTCTTTTTTTCGCCCAGATTTCTAATACTCTTTTCGACCGAAATTTTAAATCTCTTTTCCTAACACCGAATTTTCGCTCTCTTGACAAATTTCAATGTAATTCACGTTCACCTTCGACAATTGCATCATCCGAAATCTACCGCCCGACCCCACAACGACTCGTGCCTGGGGGGGGGGGGCGTTATCCAACCGAATTTCTTTGCAGACAGCGCCAAAGAAAAATATATATAAAGATAAATTATAGAGAGACAGAAAGACAGATATATAGACTTAGGTATATAGATAGATGGACTGTTATATTAATAGGTATATAGCTAGATAGCTAGATCGACAGTTCGATAGATATAGATAGATAGACAGGCAGGCAGACAGACATATATATATATATATATATATATATATATATATATATATATATATATATATATATTAGATAGATAGATAGATAGATAGATAGATAGATAGATAGATAGATAGATAGATAGATAGATAGATAGATAGATAGATAGAGAGAGAGAGAGAGAGAGAGAGAGAGAGAGAGAGAGAGAGAGAGAGAGAGAGAGAGAGAGAGAGAGAGAGAGAGAGAGAGAGAGAGAGAGAGAGAGAGAGAGAGTTTTCCATATCCATCACTGATACTTATCATCTAGTTGAGGGATAGCCATTATAATGCCATCCTTTGAAGCAATTATTTCTACTGACACTATTAAGAGCATTTACTCGTGAATATATTAATATAAGGTCACCTAAGAGTAAAGGATTAATTCACGGAGACTTTCCTTAAGGAAATTCTTTAATTCCATACAGGCAACCCAAAAACCTAGAAAATACGTTAATTACATACAGGTAACCCAAAAATCTAGAAAATACGTTAATTGCATACAGGTAAACGCATAAAAAACTAGAAAATACGACAAAGGTGTTAATTTTCTAATGAGGGACATCCACAGAGAGATCCTCCCAAAAGAAGCAAAGCTCAAAAGTGCCGAATAAAATAATAATAATAATAATAATAATAATAATATAATAATAATAATAATAATAATAATAATAATAATAATAATAATAATAATAATAATAATAATAATAATAATAATAATAAAAGAAGAAGAAGAAGAAGAAGAAGAAGAAGAAGAAGAAGAAGAAGAAGAAAAAGAGAAGAAGAAGAAGAAGAAGAAGAAGAAGAAGAAGAAGAAGAAGAAGAAGAAGAAGAAGAAGAAGAAGAAGAAGAAGAAGAAGAAGAAGAAGAAGAAGAGAAGAAGAAGAAGAAGAAGAAGAAGAAGAAGAAGGGAGGAGGAGGAGGGAAAATGTAATATAAGTAAAATAATACAATTAAGGAAGAAGCAAGATGATGAAGAAAAATCTGACAAGGAAAGAAGGAAGATGATGAAAAGGGAGGTAGATGGAGGAGGAGGAAGGAAGGGGAAGGGGAAGAGGAAGAGGGAGGGGGAGGAGGAGGAGCCAAAATGACCTTTTACATACGTGTAAAATGTCATTCTAATCAAATATTTAGCGCTGAACTTCAAACAAAACCTTCCCAATTAAGACAACTTCAGAAGAGATATATTAGGAACGCACGCACGCACGCGCGCACACACACACACACACACACACACACACACATAAACACTTATTTTCCCATGCCTCCTGCTCATTAGCACTGATTTTTCTCCACCACTGGCCTCTCACATTGACTTCAAGGTACTTGTTAAACTCATTGTGAGTCACAGAGGTTAGGAGATGACAGATGACAATATTTCTTGCTGCAGAGCATCAGGACAAGGAAATGAATAACTGGTTTTTATTCTAAACTCATGGTATAATTGGTTTTACTAATGGTCTGCTATATCCATTTGGGTACTGGGTACTCGATATACCTGTTGAATTAGCAGGGGTTAGAAGATGACAGAAGACAGACTACCACCCAAAAAGACCCCGAGTTCAAAGCTATAAGATGGCTTCTACACCTTAATCACACGAGAACAAGAAAGGTATAGTAGAGACGAAGTACAAGAAACTTTAATACACAGAATTAAAGAAACAAAGAAAGAACTTATTAATAAAACTAAATGAAATAAAAAGAAGAAAAGAGGAAAAAAATAGACTTTAGAAGTAGTTGCCATGAAGAAAAAGAAACAATATTAATTGAAGTAATAAAAAAAAAAAAAAAATAACAAATAGAAGTAACGAAGAAAGAGGATTAAAAATATACATGGATATAATGAAGAAGAAGAGAATAAATGTTATACATTGAAATAAAGAATAAAAAAACTATAAATACAAGTATAGAAGAAAAAAAAATATACAGAAGCAAAGAGGATACAAAAATAAATATAAATAAAGATAAAAAAAGGAATATATGTTAAGAATTAAAGAGGAATACCAAAATAAATATAAAATTAAAGAAGGAATATTTAATAAATATATAAGAAGAAGAAAAGAAGAAAAGAAAATTAATTTTTTCTTTCTATTTATGAGTGTGACAAGGGCGGGCAGAGAAAATACCCTCATGGGGCCTGGGCACGAAGCAACATAAAGAGAAACAGAGATGGGAAGTATTGTGACTTGTCAGGTGTGAAGGGATAATAAAGAGATGTGTAACGAATATCCAAGAATATTCTGTGTAGATATAGACATAGACAAGAATCCGTAAATGAAGGAAGACTTGACATCGAGCTGTCTAGGCAGCTCCTATTTATGTCTACAAGACCTTCAGCTGTAGTATCGCAACGGGCGGCTGGTGCTATATAAATATAGGTAAAGAAAATATACAAAATTAAAATAAAATCAAAGATGAAAAAGGAAAGAAAAATATACAAAGAGGAAATAATGAATTTAACAATTGAAAAGAACAAGAAAACGAAGATAAAAACCAATGAAAAACATGAAAATAAAGAACAAACAAAAACAAACAAAACAAACAAACTTTATTTCCATTTCAATACAATGGGTATTCGTCAGCCAGGGCAAGCCCCAACCCCCCACTGTGGTGTCCACCCACAGCAGTTCCTGCCAGTAAACAGCTTAAACTCTCGGTCTTGGACGGGAACCGATCTTTCGACCTCGTGAATGCGAAGCCAGCGCGTTACCACTGTACTAGCCAGCAGGCAAGAAAGCAAAAATAAAAATATAAAAAAATTACACGTTGAAACTACCGAAATTAGACAAATGAATAGAGAAATGGACGAATAAGAAATAAAGAATAAAAAAGAAGTATGAAATAACGATGAAATATATGCAATAACAATTACAATGAGAAGTATTAAAAAGAAAGAAAATAACGAAAGAACTCGAAACAGAACTGAAAATACAAGAAAACATTTTAAAACATGACGAAAATGAATGAATGAAGAAACAGAAGGAATTGAAAGACGGAAAAGGATGAAAGGGCAAAAGGAAGAATTAAAAAAAAATAAAAAGAAGAAAAAGATAAGCTAAACAATAAAATAAATATAAATAAGAATAATGAAAGAAAAAGGTAAAAACAAAAAAACGAAACAAAATCAAAGAAGAAAAGAATAAAATCTCTGACGAAAAGAAATGACAAAACAGAGAAGAAAAATGAAAAAAAAAAAAAAAGATAGAATGAAGGAGAATAAAATATATATCGAATAAAAAAATACAAGGAAAATGAATGAAAGAAAAAATAATGAAATTCAATTAAAAAAGAATTTCATTTTTATGAGCGTGACACGGGACAAGAAAAAAAAATAAAAAAAAAATTAAAATAAAAAAAAACCCACATCAATAAAGGCCCAGGCACGAGAAACCATTAAGACGAAGGAAAAGAAAACGGTTATGAACAAGGCAGAGATGAGGAAATGATACACAAAGAAAAAGGACAGACAGAAAATATAGTCAAAGTACTGAGGACCTAGAGATATGGAGGATTAGGCACTGAGATGACGATAGATCCGCATTTTGAAGGAAGATAAGTTATAAGAATTTGGAAAGACAGAAGGAGGAAGTGAGTTACAGAGTCTGGAGGTAGATGGGAAAAAGCAGTCGCTGCACCGACCAATCCGCGAGCTACAAATCTCCACACAGTACCTGTAAGACGAGGCCTCTGGGCGAGTGTTACGCGGCTTCGGCATTGGGAGAGGGATGCAAGTCGCCAACTCATCAGAACAGCGATGACAGTAGTAGCGATAGAAAAGAGAAAGAGATGATACCTTATGGTGAAGAGATCGAGAATCCAGATTAGAAATAAGAGAAGGATCATTAAAGAGTCTGACTGCCTTATATTCAATCCTATCAAGGAGACAAGTTTAAGAAGAAGCACCCCAGATGAGTGAGCAGTATTCTAAGCAGGGATGGATAAGGCCTTTATAGGTTTTAAGTAACTGTAAAGAGGAAAAATAATGACGCAAACGAAACAAAAGACCAATTTTTTGGATGAAGACTTAGAAATTTGGCTTATGTGATTCTCCAAAACAAGTTAGAGTGATATGAGACATATTACGAGTAGCAGATGAAGATTGTGAAGAAAAGGCAGAGGAAAAGTGAAGGTTAGAATCATCGGCAAAGGCGTGAAGAAGAGAGGAAGATGGGGATTGTAGAAGATCATAGATGAATAGAAGGAACAGAGTAAGTGAAATAACAGACCTCTGTGGAACACCACTGGTAACAGGGAATGGGCTAGATGTTGCACCATCAACAACTACAGATATAAAACGGTCAGTAGAAAACTGGAAAGCAGAGAACAGAGAGAAAAAGTAAAGTCATAGGCAGGGAGTTTGGCCAACAGAGCCTTGTGCCAAACTCTGTCAAAAGCCTTAGAGATATCAAAGGCGATGGCAAAGGATTCCCCATAGTTCCTAAGAGAAGATGACCATGCATGAGTATGATAGGAAAGGAGGTCATCAGTGGATTTTGCCTTGTGGAAGCCATACTGGTGATTGGATATAAGTGACTTAGATTCAGAATGTTTCAAAAAGTGATAATTGAGCAAAAGTTTCGAAAACTTTAGTGATAGAAGAGGTAAGGGCAATAGGTCGGTAGTTTGAAGGAATATAGTAGTCACCCTTCTTAAGAACAGGCTGCACTAGAGCATACTTCCAAGTTGAAGGATAGATACTGGTTGTCAGAATGAGGCGAAAAAGACGGCAAAGCACGGGAGCCAGTTCATCTGCAAACTCCTTAAGGAACCTTGCAGGGATACCATTGGGACCAGATGCCTTGTTCGTCTTTAGCGAGCGAAGAAACTTATGAACTTTGCATGAAGAAAGGATAAGGGAGGGAGCAGGGTTAGAGAGGGTAAAGAATGAAGGACAGTTGCACCAGAATCATTTATGGAAGAGTTGGCAGAAAGATGAGAGCCAATGAGAGTGGCTCTGTCAGTGGGAGAGCAAGCTACAGAACCATTGGAATGAATGAGAGGGGGAAAGCTTGAGTTACAGAAGTTTTTGGAGAGGATTTTGGCTAAGGACCAGAAATATTTGAAAGTGGGAGAGGCGTTAAGGTCATCAACTTTCCTTCTTATAAAGGAAGCCTTACACCTTCAAATCCGAGCAGTACAGTGATTCCTAGCTACAATAAAAGCAGAACAAACTAAATCAGCAGGAGAGGCTTGGTATGACTGGTGTGCCCGATTCCTGGCCTGAAGAGCCATGGAACAGGCACGGTCAAACCGAGGATTAGGGGGAGTAAATTTTTCATAGTGGAGTGGATATACGCCTCCATTCCCTAGGTTATATTCTTGGCAACTTTTAGGGCTACCTGGTCAGGGTTGCAGGACTTAAAGCAGTAGTCATCCCATGGGAAGTCAAAGAGTAAGTTACACTTCATGTTGGGTATGCTCAAAATACAAAATGTGGTGCTGAGTAGGAGGGATTGGTGGAGGGGGAGCGAAAATGGAAGAGACTGAGATCACAGAGTGGTCAGATTTACCAGACGGGGAAAACACAGAATAAGAGTAGTTTGAAGGGTTAGAAGTAAGAAATAGGTCATTGGGAACACAAGTAGGATGTTTGATCATTTGTTCCAGATTGTGAGTATTAGAGAAAGCAAGGGTCTCACTTCCTCCCACATCAGTGTGAGAAGAATGAAGTCACTCGCTGTGGTGTACACTGAAGTCTCTAATATAGAGAACTTTGGCATGTGGGTGAGAAGATAGCAAGGACTCATGGCAAGAGGACAGATATTCAAAGAAAGACACAAAGTCAGTGGAGTTTCAAGAACAGTAGCAGAAGCAAAGGAATATAGTGGTAGTGGAGAGATAGATTTTTAGCCAGAGAACATCAAAGTCAGGAGATTCAAGTTCCATGAGCCTTGCAATAAGTGTGTTAGTGGTGCTGTAGGCTCAGACCCCACCTTTGGAACAAAAACGAGTATACAGGTTATAGTGAGAAAGTTGACATGGGTCAGTGGAAGATTGGCTAGATAGCTGGGTTTCAGAGAGGAGGAGGAGGTTAGGGAGGGAAGTACCCAAGTTCTGTTCCACAGACGAAAGATTAGAGTTCAGGCCACGAATGTTAAAGATAGCGAAGAGTGAAAGAAGCAGATCAATCAGGAGGTGTAATATTCAGGACAGAACCATTACTGGCACCAGGTGTGTCTACCCTCAAGCCAGTAGTGGAGTAAACAAGATTCCCGGAGATTCTTAGCACCCCTCTGTGCCGGGTACTGGGGGCAATAAGCTTTGAACCTTCTATAAATATAGCAAATATGAGGAAAAAAATGGCAAAAAGAAACAGATATGGGGAGTGTTGTGACTTATCAAATGTAATGGGATAGCAAGAGATGTGTAACGAATACGTTAGAATATTCGGAGTAGATGTAGACATAAGGAAAGAACCGTCCTGAAGGAAGGCTCAACCCGGAGCTATCTTAACCAGTCTTAGTTGAATCTTTATACCTTCAGTCATAGTATTTCAACGGGCGGCTGGTGCCATGGCCAACCTACTAAACATACGAAGTCAAACAAAAAATATAAAGTAAAATCAAGAGAAGAAAAGATGAGGTACTGTAATTAAGCGAAAAGGAAAACAAAATAAAAAATATAAATAATAAAGAAAAACTGCGAAGAGAATGAAGAACGAAGAATCTTAAAAAAGTAAGTATTTAAAGACAAATGGAATAAAAGAAGAAAATAAATGAGATGAAAATGAAAAATAATGGAAAAAATTAAAGTAATATTATTTAAGAAAATATGAAGATTGAAAAAAGTAAAAAAGATTGGAAAAAAATTAGATGAAAATGAAAAATAATGGAAAAAATTAAAGTAATATTATTTAAGAAAATATGAAGATTGAAAAAAGTAAAAAAGAATTTTAAAAAAATTAGAGCGCTAAACTAAAAAAACATTGAAAAGAAGAAGAACAAGAAGAAGCAGAGGAAAAAGAGGGTAGGTAGGTAGGTAGGTGAGATAATATAAATTATTCGGTACATTAACATCCAATTTATTAGCACTCCCCCCTCCTCCTCCAAATTCCTTGACCTCCTCCCCAGTCCAGTAATAGGGCAACTCTCTACCCTACCCTTCCTGCACCCCCTTCTCACTCTCTCTCTAAAGCCTAATGGAGAGTAACCAAAGTAGAGTTAAACTGTTTAATCAAAAAGTCTTCTCGCTCCTCCTCTTCTCTTTCATTTTCCTATTCTTCTTAATCATCTTCTTCTACTTAGCCCTCTTCCTCCTCTTTTTTCTATTTTTCTTACTCATCTTTTTCTAATCAGTCCCTTTCCTCTTCTTTTTTTATTCTTCTTACTCATCTTCTTCTACTCGTCCTCTTCATCCTCTTTTCTATTCTACTTACTCATCTTCTTCTACTCAATCCTCTGCCTCCTCTTTTCTATTCTACTTACTCATCTTCTTCTACTCAATCCTCTGCCTCCTCTTTTCTATTCTACTTACTCATATGCTTCCTCTTTCTCCTCCTCTTCGTCTTTTCTATTGTTTTTAATCATATACTTCCTCTTTCTCTTCCTCTCTTCTATTATTTTCCTTATTCTGTTTCTTCTTCTTCCTGTTCCTATATTGTCTCTCATTCATTATCTTCCTCCTCCTCCTCCTCTTCTTCTTTATATATTTCCTATTCCTTTTATTCGTCTTTTTCTTCCTCTTCTTCTTACTTTACTTCGTTCTCCTCATGTCCTTCTTTTTCCTGCGCCTCTTATTCATCTTCTACTTCTTCTATCTGCTTTTCTTCCTTCTTCTCTCTTTGATTATCATCATCTACACCGTTTTTTATAATTTTTTCTATATTTTCTATCCATTATTCTTAGTTTTTTTTTATGATCGTTCGTCTTTCTTTTTTTTTCAACCATTTATGCATGGCTCTCTTTTCACTTCACCTCCAAAATTCATGAATTTCTCCTTTTATTTTCTTCTTCTTCTTCTACTTAAATGTTTTATTTTTTTTTTCCATTTCTTGTCCCTTTGTTACTTGTCATTTCTATTTTCTAAATTCCTTTTGCTTCTTTATTTTCATCTTCCAATCACTTCCTTTACAGTTTCAATTATTTCTCTTTTATATTTTGGGTTTTTCATATTTCTCTCACTATTTGCTAAGCACTCTTTATTTGTACCTTTATTATCATTCTTCACATTCTCTTTTTCCTACTTTGTCTTCCAACACTTCCTTATATGTCTTCTCCTCCGGCTCTTCTTCAATTCTCTTTAATTTTTCCATTCTTTATCAGTTCTAATTATTATTCTTTTTTCGTTTTCTTTTCATCCTCGCTTTTGAATTTTCCTTCTTCGTAGTCTCCAGGTTTTTTTTTCTTTTTTTTTTCTCTGTACTCTCCAATTTTCTTTTATTCCTCCTCTTCGTTTTTAATACTCCCTTTTTTCTTTTTCTTTTTTGCACCATTATCCTATTCCTTCTTGGTTTAGTTTCTCCTTCTTTTTCGTCTTCTTCTTCATGCTCTTCCTCTTCTCCTACTCTTTCACCATTATCCTATTCCTTCTTGGATTAGTTTCTCCTTCTTTTTCGTCTTCTACTTCATGTTCTTCCTCTTCTCCTATTCTTTTAACACTTCCTTCCATCACCTCTGAGTGCTCTTCTTTATCAATTTACTACTTTCTTCATTCTTCTTCTTTATTCTCATCGTATTATTATTTTCCTCCTCCTTTTTAAATGTTTCTCCTTCTTCGTACTCCCCATTCTATCTCTTCTAAGCCTCCTTCTATTTCTAATTCCTCTCCTTCTTCATTCTGCTCATTCCTCTATTCTCATTCGTTCCTATTCAAGTCCTTCTTCTCCTCTCTAATACTTCCTTCTTCTTTATTATTCTTCTTTATCTCTTTCTCCTCATTTTGAATCTCCCTAATTCTTATTCTGGGTTATTCATCTCCTCCATCGTTTATTTTCTTCTTTTCCCTTTTTTTATTCCTCCTCCACTACCTTCTTATTCCTTATTCTGCTACTTATTCCATTCTTTTTAATTCCTCTTCCTCTACCTTCTTCTTCCTTTTTTTGATTTTTCTTCCTCTCCTTTTAATTCCTCTTCCTTAAATTTTTCCATTCTCCTTCTGGGCCTTCTTCTACTTCTTTTTAACTCCTCCTCCTCTACATTCTTATTCCTTCTTCTTCATCTTCCACATCTCCTTTTTAATTCTTCCTCCTCTACCTTCTTTTTTTTTTCCTTTTGCTTCATCGTCCTCTCCTTTTAAGCTCATCCTTCTCAATATACTTATTCCTTCTTTTGCTTCTTCCAATCATTTTTTTTTAATTCCTGCACCTGTACCTTCTTCTTCCTTCTTCTGCTCCCTTTTAATTCTTCTACCTCTACGTACTTCTTCCTTCTTCTGCTCCCTTTTAATTCTTCTACCTCTACCTTCTCCTTCCTTCTTCTGCTCCCTTTTAATTCTTCCACCTCTACGTACTTCTTCCTTCTTCTGCTCCCTTTTAATACTTCCACCTCTACCTTCTTCTTCCCTCTTCTGCTCCCTTTCACCTCTACCTACTTCTTCCTTCTTCTGCTCCCTTTAATTCTTCCACCTCTACGTACTTCTTCCTTCTTCTGCTCCCTTTTAATTCTTCTACCTCTACCTTCTCCTTCCTTCTTCTGCTCCCTTTTTAATTCTTCCACCTCTACGTACTTCTTCCTTCTTCTGCTCCCTTTTAATACTTCCACTTCTACCTTCTTCTTCCCTCTTCTGCTCCCTTTCACCTCTACCTACTTCTTCCTTCTTCTGCTCCCTTTAATTCTTCCACCTCTACCTACTTCTTCCTTCTTCTGCTCCCTTTTAATTCTTCCACCTTTACCTTCTTCTTCCTTCTTCTGCTCCCTTTTAATTCTTTCACCTTTACCTTCTTCTGCTTTTTCTGACCCTAAAAGGACCAATTTTCTCGTTACTGAGGTCAAAACTGGAACAAACACAAATTGGACTCCACGGGAGGTGAACGCCATCAGGAAAGGCGAAAAAAAGATGAACAAACGAGAGAGAAAATAAATACTTTTTATAAATTCGTTTATTTTTCCCATCTCTGAATTTATTGTCAACTGGCCAAAGTCAGCAGGGTGGCCACAACCAAAATAAAAGAATAAAAATTTTATAATACAAACAAAGACACAAAAAGAGAACTCTTAAAAACAAATTTAATTCATAATCTCCGCAGTAATAGGGTGACATAATAAAAAAAAAGGACAATAAAAGGTGATGACAGAGAGAAACAATAATAATAGAACTTTTCTTTTCTCTTGAGAAAATTAAATCTTCTCTCGTCAGTGTAAAGGTGTGGTCACAAGCAACATAAAAACAATAATAAATATTAAAGAGATAAACATTACATGATAAAATATCTAAATAGCCTTTTTTACATCAATGTCCTCTCCCAAACAGTAATCAGGGTGGCCACAACCAAAATAAAAGAAAAATACTAATCATTAACAACGGAAGATACGAGTCGATTATATCTCTGTTTTTCATAATAAAACAAAAACTCAATTGTTTTTCTTTTTAGTTATGGTACTCTCCGCTGAGGGAGAGGGGCTAGAATACTTCCCGAGTGTCGTAAGAGTCGACTAAATGGGGCGGAGCAGGGAGACTGGGAATCCCCTCTTCTGTATCTTCTTCCCACAAAGAATCAAGAGTATTTTGCCTTGACTCCGCCACTCTCCTTATAAGGAGGAAATGGCTCAAGTCTATAGATAGACTCTCTTAAGCCACAGCTAACAGGGTGGCCACATCCATTATAAAGATAAAAAACAAAACAGTGATTAAAAAAAAAAAATATCCAAATTGTTATTTGTAAATATTGTCTTCTTCCACCACAGTCAACAGCATGGACACAATCAATAAAAAAAATATTTCACTAACAAAAGAGAAAATATACTTAGATTCTATTCCTATTTTCAAGAATAGGAAACAAGAATAAGACAACATCAAAGTAACTTCCAAAATCAGGTTCCATATTTCCATGATTTACTAAATATAGTTACAAAGACAAAAGAACGCTCATCATAATTTATTATTTATTTACAGTCATAATTTTCCACGTGATCATAAGCACCATTTCAGCATATTTTCTGGACCAGATGACAAGTTACCCTATTTTATAGATGTATTAATATAGAATAAACTATAGTCATTTGTATATCTATGGCATGTGATACTCTCTCGTACAACGTCATAATTACGAACCTCGGGTTTTAAAAGTATTTCGAAACCGAGACCAAAGTTTCCCTGATATACGAAAATAAGGAAATATCAAAGTTAATTGTCTATTCTATAATATATATATATATATATATATATATATATATATATATATATATATATATATATATATATATATATATATATATATATATATATATATATATATATATATATATATATGTCCCTCTCTAACAGCCATGCCTATATTAACGTCATTTAAAAACACCAAAAGTATGTATTTAAACATATTCCAGGATTCAAGTTTCTCTGGATTACAAAATAATAGTTATACGCGCATAATTTTCGTTCAAAGACGAACTTATGTACATTTTATAACACTAAATCTATGATTTATCATATTAGAAAACTAGACCTCGAGTTTCAGTGGTTTACAAATATATTAATGTGAGGAAAATTAAGCTCATTTGGTTTATTTTAAAATGCAATGAGCTCTCGCTCACAGTTCTTGCTTATAAGCACATATTTTATAAACATCAAGCCCTTGCTTTTAGCATATGCATAAAACTAGGCCTCAAGTTTCCCTGGTATATAAATACAGTAACGCAAGGAAAACTATACTCATTCGCATCTTTCTAATATCCAAAACAAATCCAAAACTACCTCAAAAAGGCTGTCGATATACCGCGACCTCATATAAACATAGTAAAAGCTGCCGATTTCTTTCAAGAAGGAACAGAAGACTCTTCTGTTGGAAGTCAAACTCATAAACGTCAGTAGCTTAAGTTAAAAACCGTGCCATGAGTTTCCCTGGTTAGCAATGATTGCGATACTGAAGAAAACAAGAATATTCCAATTTTTTAATTATCCTCCTGTAATGAAAGAACAAAAACCAGGTCCATTCCAAAATACAATATAATTTTACTTGGTTCATAATGCAGTCCGATCTCTCTGATTTACCTTAGATGAGGACCCATATTATTTGGTTTAACTGATTCAAGCCCAAGGTTTCTCCGCTTTACCCTAAATCAGGCCCCAGTTTTCCCTGATTTAACCTGGTTTCATAATATCAACCAGTTTTGATGATGCAAGAGTAATGTAAATTTATTTATATTTTTTCTCTTTATAAATAAACCTAATACAACTGCATTTAACAAGGTCCCTACAACTGTAACAGAAGAACCAACAAATGAGACCTTCTGGGAAAATATCCAATTCACGCCCACTCAATCGGTTATTTTGCATACACATGTAAAGTGGTCTTAATTTCCTTTGTAAAGGGGTGGCCAAGTCAAAGCACATACCCATTCAACAGAAGCCACTTCAACCTCATTTCCATCCCTCATAGCTCCTTGGCGATCATAATACTGCCCCCACCATCACAGTGCTTGGGTCACCCACTAGGTAAAGTGCATCTGCCGTGGAGCAAAATAGTCTTTAGCTAGTTTATGCTCACTGCTTCATCTTGTAGAATTCCTTCCCCACCGCCTATTCGTCCCAGCATACAGCACTGAACAGGCGCTAGATTATCCCTTTGACCAACGTCATCAGTTCTTAATCTCGCTCCACTCACCTGTATCTCTTGTACTCTCAGTAATTAATTACTCTTCCTTTTACAAATACATCTAATATCACTGTACTCAGAAGGGTGACCACAGCTGTAACAAAGGAACCAAGGCATCAGGTCTTCAGCAATGCCAACTTATTTTCTCTTCATTCATCGATTATTTACTTATTGTTTTTTTTTATAATGAAACAGATTTATTATTATTATTATTATTATTATTATTATTATTATTATTATTATTATTATTATTATTATTATTATTATTATTATTAACACATATGCATGTAACAAAAAAATGTACGAGGTTAAAGCCTGTCAACTCGCAAGTCGCCCCACGTAAGGAAAAAAAATTGCAAAATAATAATTAAAAAAAAAAGTTTTGAGCTTCATTAAGTCGCGTTATTCAACACAAGCGCGTCACAAACACTCGCACGCGGAAGTGTTGATATGAATACTGGACGTCAATAAACAATATGCTATATTGAGAGAGAGAGAGAGAGAGAGAGAGAGAGAGAGAGAGAGAGAGAGAGAGAGAGAGAGAGAGAGAGAGAGAGAGAGAGAGAGAGAGAGAATTATTTTATACCATGACTATTACTTGCGTTATCTGCTGCTGCATATACTGTTCCTGTTGCTAACTACAACGAAAACTACTACTATTACTACTTCTACTATATGAGAAGTAATAATACATGATTTTTTAAGGAAAAAATTATATCAAGAGTAATACAGGGATTTTAGTGTTATATCACCATCTTTAAAGATATATATATATATATATATATATATATATATATATATATATATATATATATATATATATATACATATATATATATATATATATATATATATATATATATATATATATATATATATATATATATATAATATAGGTTAGGTCAGGCAAATGTCTGTTGCCATTATGACAGTACGTGGTACTACCTACATCTGATCCTGCTGCCTTGCAGGTGCAAACGGGAGTATGAATGGCCTGATGAGTAAACCCTGAGAGAAAATCCGGAAGAAGAGATCCGAAGGCAGTTGACTGGGAGGAATGCTCCAAACCATCATCTGACATTTCTTGCGACGCTGCTTAATTTCCAAACGTGCTGACTATATCTCCTTTTGGATATACTCAAGCAAGCAGCAAATATACTTCTTTAACAGTATGTCAAGAAGAAAAAGGCCATTTATCTCTAAAACTTTTTACTGCCACTGGCCAGGATTCGAAACCAGGACACATGGACAGCGTGCTAAGGCTCCACCAACAATACTAACGAAAGTTTCTAGAGAAGGGCGAAACCTCTCTACGAACTGCTGAATCTAGAGAATGAACACACACTGCTGAATGTCTAAGTTTATTCTTTCTCTCTCTCTCTCTCTCTCTCTCTATTTCCAACTTCACTCGCGGCTTGTTTTATGTAATTAATTCAAATCACTGCTGTATAGGTTGGAATCCAGGCCAGGGACAGTAAAATATTCCATCTTTTTGTATAAAACAACGCGTTTATTTGATCACACACATACACACACACAAGATTGAGGGAGGATATGGTGACAGTCTTTAAATTCCTTCATGGTTATGATAGAGTGGTTAGGGATCGATATTTTGATATGGCTGGCTCTAGAACTAGAGGTCATAGTTTGAAGCTTCGTAAGAAAACTTCTTCGCAGGATGTAAGGAAATACTTTTTCAGTGTAAGAGTAGTTGATAATTGGAATTCGCTAAGCGAGGAGGTAGTTAATGGTATCTCAATCCATAGTTTTAAGGACAAGTATGATAAGTATCACTAAGTCTAAAATGGAAGCGATCAGGAGACGGGAAGATAGGAGCTTTGGGCTCTTTCCCGTAAACACAATTAGGTAAGCACACACACACACACCACACACACACACACACACACACACACACACACACACACACACACACACACACACACACACACACACACACACACACACACACACACACACACACACACACACATATATATATATATATATATATATATATATATATATATATACACATTAATAAAAATAGGCATAAGAAACAAATATACAAATAAGCAACTTAAAATGAATAAATAAACAATTAAGTAATAAATGCATATATAACAAAAAAATATTAAAATCCAATCATTTTTCTCTGGGGGCAACTCTCTTGATGCCTTCTTCTCTCCCGACATTTCCTACATTTGCGTGACAGCTTAAATCTCGTCATTAAACTTTGAAAACAGGACAACATCTCAGGAGTTCAGGGCAGTCAGAAATGTAGGTCAACCCAGTTGACCCTCTTTTAACATCCTGATTAAAATTATTTGAAATAAGTGAAGAAGCAAAGGTTTTCTATGACCTCGCTAGAAGCTAAGTTTTTGACATTTACAGTAACCAAAAAGAAAAAAAAAATCTCTTGTTCTCCCCAGTGTAAAATGTTGACTTTTAAGAAGTTTTGACAACATAAGAAGCAAGAATAAAAGTAGTTTCCAAAAGGGTGATCTTTGTATTCTTCAGATCAGGTACTCCAGCAGTACTGCAATCTTTGAAAATATTTATATAAAGAATATTTTTTTTTTCCATTTGAGGCATGGTTACTTTCCTAAGTATACCTTCTCGAAAGAAAGTGGCGTTAGATATACATATATACTACTACTACTGCTGTTGCTACTATTATTACTACTACTACTACTATCACTATTATTAATTAAGGGATAAATAACTGTCATTTTTGTCTAACACTATGCCCTCACGCTTTCTAAAAGTAAGTTCTACGTGTCTTATCTTGATAACCATTCTACATGATGAGCTAACTGTGTTTCACTATCACTTCCCGAGCCAAGTAATATCATACACCAATGTTTATAATACTACTACTACATATTCCTAACAAAATAATAATTATATTAATATCATAAAAATGTTTTTACAGGTATTATACTGGCCAATGTTCGTTATTTTAGAACTAGCTCTTCATCCAAACCATACTATTCTCCTATGCTCAAAAAAAACCTCATTTATTATGCATCAAAATTTTTACCTTTTCTTATTCCATTAGAATGTGTTATCTATCTATTACCAATGTTATAAAAAACAGAAAAGACAGTTTTCCTGTTCAAACTCTGTTTCTGTGATCTGCATAATAAAATTTTCAAATATACCCACTTACCAGAACATTCCGCGCAGATTCAAAGTTGAGAAGCTGATAGAGAATTTTCTCGACCTACAAGAATATGTAAGAACTTTATATATATATATATATATATATATATATATATATATATATATATATATATATATATATATATATATATATATATATATATATATATATATATATATATATATATATATAGGTTGGTCATGGCAACAGCCGCCCGTTAAAAGACTACGATGAAGGTATTAAGATGCAACTAGGACTGGTCCAACCAGTTCCAGGTTGAGTCTTCCTTCAGGATGGTTCTTTCCTCATGCCTACATCTACACTGAATATTCTGGCGTATTCATTACACATCTCTTGCTATTCCATTACATTTGACAAGTCACAACATTCCCCACATCTGTCTCTTTTACTTTCTTTTTCCTCACATTTGTTATTATTTATGGAAGGTCCACAGCTAATGCCCCCCAGTACCCGGCATAGAGGGGTGCGAAGAATCTCCAGGGATCGTGTTGACTCCACTATTGGCTTGAGAGCAGACACGCCTGGTGGTAGTAATGGTTCTGCCCTTAACCTTGCACCTCCCAATAGATATGCTTCTTTCACTCTTCACTATTCTAACATTCGTGGCCTGAACTCTAATCTTTCGTCTGTGGAACAGCACTTGGGCACTTTCCTCCCTAACCTCCTCCTCCTATCTAAAACCAAGCTGTCTATACATGCTTCCACTGACCCATTTCTAATCTCTCACTTTTTATCTGCATACTCGTTTTCGTTCTAAAGGTGGGGTCTGTGCATACGGCAACACTAACACTCCTACTGCGAGACTAATGGGCCTTGAATCTCCTGACTTTGATGTTCTCTGGCTAAAAGTCTATCTCTCCACTACCACTATCTTCCTTTGCTTCTGCTACTGTTCTCCAAACTCCAACTAGTTTGTGTCTTTCTTTGAATATCTGTCCTCGTGCCATAAGTCCTTGCTATCTTCTCACCCACATGCCGAAGTTCTCTATATTGGAGACTTCAATGTACACCGCAGTGAGTGTCTTCATTTGTCTCACACTGATGTGGGAGGAAGCGAGGCCCTTGCTTTCTCTATTACTCAAGATCCGGAGCAAATTATCAAACATCCTACTCGCGATCCTGATCGTCACGAACATGCTGCAAACACTCTTGACCTATTTTTTACTTCTAACCCTTCAAGCTACTCATATTCTATGCTTTCCCCTCTTGGGAAATCTGACCACTCTATGATCTCAGTCTCTTCCATTTTCGCTCCCCCTCCACCAATCCCTCCTACTCAGCACCGTCTTTGGCACCTCGAGCGTACCTAACATGAAAATTAGTGTAACTTTCTCTTTGACTTCCCATGGGATGACTACTAATTTCGGTCCCGCAACCCTAATCAGGTAGCTCTAAAAGCTGGCGAGATCATGACCGAGGAAATGGAGGCATACTTCCCCTCTTCTACAAAAACTTTCTCCCCCTCTAAACTTTGGTTTGACCGTGCATGCTCCATGGCTATCCAGGCTAAGAATCAGGCTCACCGTTCTAACCTAGCCTCTCCTTCCGATTCAACTCGCTCTGCTTTTATCATATCTAGGATTCGCTGTACTGCTCAGATTCGAAGGTCTAAGGCTTTCTTTATAAGAAGGAAAGTTGATGACCTTAACTCCTCTCCCACTGACAAATGCTTCTGGTCCTTAGCCAAACCCCTCTCCAAAAACTTCTGTAACTCAAGCTTTCCTCCCTCTCATTCGTTCTGATGGTTCTATAGCTTGCTCTCCCACTGACAAAGCCACTCTCTTTGGCTCTCCTTTTTTTGTCAACTCTTCTATCAATGATTCCAGCGCACCTGTTCCTCAGTCTTTACCCCTCTCTAACCCTTATCCTTTCTTCATGCAAAGTTCATAAGGTTCTTCGCTCGCTAAAGACGAACAAGGCATCTGGTCCCAATGGTATCCCTGCAAGGTTCCTTAAGAAACTTGCAGATGAAGTGGCTCCCATACTTTGCAATCTTTTTTGCCTCATTCTGTCAACCAGTATCTATCCTTCATCTTGGAAGCATGCTCTAGTTCAACCTGTTCCTAAGAAGGGTGACCGCTCTATTCCTTCTAACTACCGACCTATTGCCCTAACCTCCTCTATTGCTAAAGTTTTTGAGACTTTGCTCAATTCTCACTTCTTGAAATGCCTTGAATCTAACTCACTTATCTCCGATCACCAGTACGGCTTCCACAAGGCAAGATCCACTGGTGATCTCCTGTCCTATCTTACTCATGTATGGTCATCGTCTCTGAGGAACTATGGGAAATTCTTTGTCATCGCCCTTGATATCTCTAAGGCTTTTGACAGAGTCTGGCACAAGGCTCTGTTGGCCAAACTCCCTGCCTATGGCTTTACCCCTTCTTTCTGCTCTCTGATTTCCAGTTTTTTACTGACCGTTCTATATCTGTAGTTGTTGATGGCACGACATCTATCCCTTTCTCTGTTACCAGTGGTGTTCCACAGGGCTCTGTTCTTTCACCTACTCTGTTCCTTCTATTCATCAATGATCTTCTACAATCTCCATCTTCCTCTCTTCTTAATGCCTTTGTTGATGATTCTACCCTTCACTTTTCCTCTGCGTTTTCTACACAACTTTCATCTGTTACTCGTAATCAATTACGTATCACTCTTTCTTCTACTCTTAACTCCGATTTGCAGAGAGTATCTGAATGGGGCACTCAAAATTTAGTTAAATTCAATGTCTCCAAGACACAGTTTCTGGCTATCTCTTTATCTTCTTCTCCTCCTGATAATGCTATTGTCTTCGAAACTAATGAAATTTACCCTCTTAACGCTATCAACATATTAGGAATCCATTTAGCCTCTAACTTGTCTTGGAGGAATCACATAATCCAAATTTCTAAATCTTCATCCAAAAAATTGGGGGTTTTGTTTCGTTTTCGTCATTACTTTTCCTCTTTGCAGTTACTTAAGATTTACAAAGGTCCTATCCGCCCCTGCTTAAAATACTGCTCACACATCTGGGGTGCTTCTTCCTTTACTTATCTTCTTGATAAGGTTTAATCTAGGGCAGTCACTCATTAATGATCCTTCTCTTACTTCTAACCTGGATTCTCTCTCTCTTTGCCGTAAGATATCTTCCCTTTCGTTTTTTCGATCGCTACTACTTCCATCACTGCTCTGATGAGTTGGCGGGTTGCATCCCTCCTCCACTGCCGAGGCAGCGTAACACTCGTACTGTGTGGAGATTTGTAGCTCGCAGATTGGTCGGCACAGTGCGACTGCTTCTTCCCATCTATCTCCAGGCTCTGGAACTCTCTTCCTCCTTCTGTCTTTCCTAATTCTTATGACCTTTCATCCTTCAAAAGCAGATCTATCGTCATCTCAGAGCCCAGTTCTCCATATCTCTGGGTGATATGTACTTTGACTGTTTTTTTTCTGTTTGTCGTTTTCCTTTGTGTGACATTACCTCATCTCTGTCTTGTCCTTAACCTTTTTCTTTTCCTTCGTCTTGGTATTTTCTCGTGCCCGGGCTTTTATTGATGAGGGCAGTTTCTGCCTGTCCCGGTGTCACACTCATAAAAAACAAAACAAATAAAAAATAAATAAATAAATATATATATATATATATATATATATATTATATATATATATATATATATATATATATATATATATATATATATATATATATATATATATATATATACTCGTATAGCTCAGCTCTAATGACTTCACTTTACTTCTACCTGCCAAAGTGAACACATAGGCCTATCTGATTTTATTATATATATATATGGCATCAACAAGCTGCGAGTATTTTCCAACGCATTCTGCTATGTAGGTGATCATTGTATCAAGAAAAGAGCAATATTTACTCTGTGAGAGCATCTACTAATATGTGAAGCCTACAAGGCATATTACGACATGCCTGTTGGGATCAACACACACCCTGGCAACCTCATTTTACCTGCAAGCACTACCAGAAAATAAATAAAAGTAGGATGAACAATTCTTTCTTGCTTGGATAGTAAGATATTATATTATACAAATTTAGAACTTTTAGATATAAAACAAAATTCCATTTATGGTATTTTCAATATCCGACAATACAGAAAAAAATATCACAACATTTTTCTGCACGAACTCTTAACCATTTAATATATATATATATATATATATATATATATATATATATATATATATATATATATATATATATATATATATATATATATATATATATATATATATATATATTATTTTGATATTATTCTGATCTTCTGTAGGATGGTACAGAAGGAAAAAAAGAGACTCATTAAGCTCGCTATTCCAAGAATTTAGTGTGAACCCAGTGTCCAATCAAGGTACTTTCTAAACGCCGTTCTGACAAGAATGCTTCTGCTAGAATGGATCCAGACCTCCCATTAGTTATCGCTCTAGTGCCACACTGCCCTAAGCTCCCTGCACCCACTCCGCTAAAGTGAATGCAGCCATCCTAAGAGGAGAGCAGCAATTTAGACGAGAACGTAGAGGTTGAGGATCCAGATTACAAATTTCGAGGTGCAGCCGGTCTGTGCGAGGCAAATGAAAGAGCCTGGAACCCAAACGAGTAGTGCCTCTTCATTGATACCTCAAGCAGAAGTCTAAAATATCTGCTGCTCCACAGCGAAGATAAGCATCCATCTCTTCCCCTGGCTACTTTGGTACACCTCAAAGTGGGATACCATAGCGTCAAGATCTTGCTAGAAGCCTTAATGAATGACCAATATGGATCGGAGGTTATTATCTGAGTCTTCAAAATTATGGTATTCCTGATGGGTCTCCAAGAAGTTTTCACCAAGCTTTCCTGTTACCTTTGCCTTTGGAACAGCAGGGACACCGCAACTCACTGCAACAAGAATCACATGCCACAGCGAATCGAATTTTCTGTGACGAAGCACAATGTCAAGTGTGAGCCACTAGTGGACCCCCAGCGTGTACTGTTTCTACCATTTCACAAAAAAATTGGACCTTATAAAAATTTGTCACAGCTCCTTATTAGGAGTCTGAAGTCTTTAACTACCTTAAAAGACTTCTTCTCTACTGAAGAAAAAAAAACCTTGGAGCAGCTCTGTTGCAGTGGTTTGGGGCTTCTTTTGCAATCAAAAAAAAAATTTGCCAAACTGATTGAGCCTCTGGTGAAAAACTACATCAAAATGGCTTGCAGGATGTTCCTAAAACTCTATATAATTGATGTTCATCTTGATAAATTCAAGAAAACATGGGAGTATATTCATCGCAGCAAGGTGAGCGCTTCAAACAAGATATACTGGACTTAGATACCATCTACCAAGGAGCATATATTGAAATCACGATGGCAGACTACGATATCTGGGGGCTGATAAGTA
>JAXCGZ010004034.1:92500-95440 GCA_037179515.1 Halocaridina rubra
AGGTATAAATAGACAACAGGTATCGACTGATCCACTCCAAAAATATATCTTTAATTGAAATGGAACTATAAGATTGTGTGACTCCTGTGATTTCCTTTTTTTTTTTTTTTTTTTTTTTTTTTACAAATATCACACGACTGGCTTTCAGTTGATGCGAGTCCTCAACACCATTTTAATGATGTCTGTGATGGATATGGAGGGAGTCTGAAATTCTATTTCGCGAAAAGTTGTATTAAGATGGATGGGGTTCTCTAGTTGTCGTCACCAGAGGTTATAAGCTGAGGGGACAACACAAACTGGTTCATTTGCTTGAGAAGACTTCGACCAGGCGCTCGTTTAGACGGTGACAGCATCCTCCTCTTCCCAGCCGTTGCCTGTCTGTTGTCATTAAGAGAATAACGGCTCGAAAGTTTCCTCTTGCGAGAGGAATAAGAGGCAGAAGAACAAGGGGAATAGGTCAAAGCAGGGACTAATAAGAATCTGATGAACAGGTGTGTGTGGCAGAGAGCAAAAGAGAAAGAGAGAGATATAGCAATATGGGTACAATAATCTCTATTTCGAAGACCACGCCCTGGTTCCTTCCACACCTAAGATTGCTCGACGATGATTTCGACCACCGGAACATAAATCACTGTTGGCACTGTCACCGTCCATTCTGGCACTGTGCCAAGACGGGTAGGATCCATTCCCTGTCGCTAAGCACTTTCATCATGTCTTGAAGAAGCACTTGCAAGCAGATGAGGGCACAACAACACTGCACTCTTCGGTTCTAGGCTATCAACACCCCTCTTGGCAGTAGAGTCGACTTGAGAAACATCAACAATTTTCAAATAAATTTGTTCCCTTTAACTTTTCTTTTGTCAATTTTGGGGGAGAGGAAGTCGGGTGTCTGTCTAGGTTTATTTCCTTTTTGGAGGGTGCAAAGATGGATCGGAATTCTGTATAGAAAGGTGTGTACAGATTAAAACAGCGAGGCAAGATCACAAATAATTTTTATGAAGATCAAAAAGCTTACATCTGCTGCTTCCATCTAAGGGACACTGACACATACATGAAAACACATAACAGAAAAACACATATTTTGATCAACTTCATATATTACAGATCATAACAATGTATCACGACACACAAACGTTTTTTTTTTTCTCAGAATTCTTTCATTTACATCATGTTTATTTTTTTATTCAGTCATATGGAAATTCCTCTTTTTTCCTTAAATGACGAATATTCAACAATATTAACAGGGAAACTTTATTGCTTCTTTCTAATATTCAAAACTTCACGACACGCCTCTTGTCTATGTTTATATTCGGGCTCTTGAGGGTATTTTTCCTCTACCCCAGTACTTCTACATCCTTGTATGTTATCGAATAACGGAACTCTTCGATAATTACATATTGTTAACTAGTGCAAAGGTGAATAATTTGATAACAAAAATCTGTGTGTGTTTTCGATATATTTTCAAAGCAGTCCTTTGAGGCAGTAAGAGAACTAAAATTGAGAAAAACGCAGGAAGGAAAAAAAATTAATAATTAGTAATTGGCAGAGAGCAGCCGGATGAATGTATATAAAGGAACCACTAGACAACGCAGAACATCAAAAGCTTACAACATAGGAGCTAATTCCTTTTCTCCTTTTTTTTTCTCTCTCTCTCTCTTTGATAGGATGAAGAGGATGGCATGGAGCAGGAAGCTTCAGGAAGTATTAGGAAGGACGCTAAAGTTGTTTTCACAGAAGGAACCACTACACAACGTAGGATATCATCGTCTGTAAACGAAAGGATGTCTCGCTCTCTTTTTCTTTCGTTCTCTCTATAGACGTAAGTTCGAAACCCTGGATAGTTCAGTCCTTTTCCCGTGACCTGCACTCGCCGGATCTTCCTAACAGAGCGACGGTTCCCGTCCCTCTGGCTCCCATCGAACCCTGGACAACACTACTACTTTAAAGGCGATGCCGGTATATGACTCTCTCTCACTCTCTCTCTCTCTTTTCCGCCGGTCCAAGCATTTAAAATCTCTCTCTCTCTCTCTCTCTCTCTCTCTCTCTCTCTCTCTCTCTCTCTCTCTCTCTCTCTCTCTCTCTCTCTCTCTCTCTCTCTATCTCTATATATATATATATATATATATATATATATATATAAATATATATATATATATATATATATATATTATATAAGGGTACAAGTGTATCTGTTTAGTTTTATAGAGCTACAAGACGATCGTTTTTACCTCCATTTAATCCTGAAAATCAGCATAAACTTTTTCACAATTGACTTCACTAATCAGATGGTGTACTGACCGAAGCTGTTGCTTTAACAAGGGCCATTACCTCTAACCAAGAATCCGAGACTTCCTGTGTACGAGGTAAGCACTGATGCACTAAGCTAAGAAGGATTTGAAGCTTAAATACTGATCCAATACCTTGAAAAGTCATTAAAAAATTAAATGCTTCAAATATAATTAATCACATTAATTATTACTAAACTAAACGAGTAAGAGCCATACATATGCATACGAATATATACATATGTATAAGCGCGTATACATATGTATAATATGAATATATTTCGATTAGTTCCGTGAGTGAATCATGACATCGCTACAACCCGGTAACAGTAGAGTTCGATTCTCAATAAATGTTCATGTCTCTCTTTGTCAGTACCTCTTAGATGTAGGAGGAGAGAAGAGTGGTGATCTTCTTGTGCTCTTAGTACCTGTAAACTAAGTAGGCAGAAGGAATACACCAATATATATATATATATATATATATATAAATATATATATATATATATATATATATATATATATATATATATATATATATATATATAGATTGATTGATAATAAGATATATAGACAGAGTGATATAGATAAATAAGAGTATATATATATATATATATATATATATATATATATATATATATATATATATATATATATA
>JAXCGZ010004035.1:5000-12500 GCA_037179515.1 Halocaridina rubra
ATATATATATATATATATATATATATATATATATATATATATATATATATATATATATATATTCATATTCTAACTATTCTATTTTATTCTAACTACCTTGGTTGTTTCCCACCTTTAATTGGGGGGTAGCCGACATAAAAAAAAGAAAACAATAAGGGGATTACTTTGCTCTATGGGCAATGACGAGGGAGCTAGCGACCGTTCAGATGGCACTGCTGGAGTGCCACAGCCCATCCTCCCGGCTCTTCCACAACCTGCGTCGCTTCACAACTGCCAACTCCCCTACTTCCCCTACCACAGGGCAGTGTGTATATATATATATATATATATATATATATATATATATATATATATATATATATATATATATATATATATATATATATATATATATATATATATATATATGTGTGTGTGTGATTACCTAATTGTGATTACCTAATTGTCTTTACGGGAAAGAGCCCAAAGCTCGTATCTTCCCGTCTCCTCATCGGTTCCATTTTAGACTTAGTCATACTTATCATACCTGTCCTTAAAACTATGGATTGAGATAGCATTAACTACCTCCTCGCTTAGCGAATTCCAATTATCAACTACTCTTACACTGAAAAAGTATTTCCTTACATCCTGCAAACAAGTTTTCTTACCAAGCTTCAAACTATGACCTCTAGTTCTAGAGCCAGCCATATCGAAATATCGATCCCTATCCACTCTATCATAACCATGAAGGAATTTAAAGACTGTCACCATATCCCCCCTTACTCTTCTAGCTTCGAGTGATGGCAAGTCTAATTCCCTCAGCCTCTCATCATAACCGAGATTGCATATTTCTGGCACCAGTTTCGTGGCATGTCTTTGAACTTTTTCAAGCTTAGCTATGTGCTTTTTCAAGTGCGGATTCCAAAAGGGGGCTGCATATTCGAGTTTTGGCCTCACATAGGTTACATAAATATTTCTGAACATTTCCTTGTCCATGTGCCTGAAGGCTACCCTTACATTTGATAAGAATGCATATGCTGCCCTTACTACGCCATTTATATGTATTTCTGGAGACAAATCTGCCAGTATGTTTACTCCTAGATCTCTCTCATTTTCTGTCTCTTGAAGTTGTACTCCAGCCACCGAGTAGTCAAGCTTGGGCCTTCTTGCACTTGTACCCATTCTCATTACCTTACATTTTGAAGTATTGAATTTCATTAGCCACTTTTCTGACCACTCATGCAGATTATTTAGATCCTCCTGAAGTTCTCTACCATTGTTCTCGTTTTTTACTTTCTTCACAATCTTTGCATCATCTGCAAACATATTCATGAATGAATTTACAGACTCTGGTAGGTCATTTACATATACAAGGATCAAAAGTGGCCCTAAAACTGAACCCTGTGGAACTCCACTACTAACTCTTCTCCATTCAGACACTGAGTGTCTTACTCTAACCCTCTGTTCCCTTCCTTCTAAGTAAGTTTTTATCCATTCCAAAACATTTCCACCTATTCTAGCCATTGATTGCAGCTTCCTAATAAGTCTCCCATGTGGAACAGTGTCAAACGCTTTCTGGAAGTCTAGGAATATGCAATCTGCCCAGCCCTCTCTTTCCTGTAAGATTTGGCTTACTTCATCATAAAATTCTAATAAGTTTGTTACTGTTGATCTACCTTCTCTGAAGCCATGTTGCCTCACTGACAAAAAGTTGAAGGATTCCAAGTGAAGAGAGATATGTTTCCTTAGTAGTTTCTCCATAACTTTGCAAACTATGCTGGTCAAGGAAACTGGTCTATAGTTCAGAGCCGTATCCCTCCTTCCCTTTTTGAATATAGGTATCACATTTGCTTGTTTCCAGCATCTTGGAATCTCCCCCGACTCCAGTGACTCCTTAAATATGTGTGTGTGTGTGTGTGTGTGTGTGTGTGTGTGTGTGCTTTTTATTCATTTTTTTTTATTTCATTGTAGGTGCAGTTATCATCTCACAAATAAGGTAGACTCAGTTAATTTGAGTTAGTGAGAGGAAAATTTTAGAAGACATTGGAATGATAAACTATCAGAACAGAAAAATGTTGGTTACAATTAAAGTATCTGAATTCCAGATTAAAACTTAGCACGAGGGTCTGCCCCTCTCTTTCTTTATCTCTTACTTTATTTAATTTTCGTGCTTTTCCCTCCAATTCCCTTATATCCTTAATTCCTTCCCCTTTTTTCTCCTCCTATCCTATCCCGTCCTAAAAAAAAAAACAGAAAATATATATATATATATATATATATATATATATATATATATATATATATATATATATATATATATATATATATATATATATATATATATATATATATATATATAATATATATATTTCTGTTCTGATAGTTTATCATTCCAATGTCTTCAAAAATTTTCCTCTCACTAACTAAAAATAACTGAGTCTACCTTAGTTGTGAGATGATAACTGCACCTACAATGAAATAAAAAAAAAATGAATGAAAAAGCTACTATGGCGTCCCATAGCTCCACCAACAAGCGTGGTTATAAACCTTAAAGTCTTTATCCTTATTTCCGAACAGTCTATTTTAATAAATATGTGAGATTTAGATAGATAAATTAGTAGGTACAGAGATAGATAGATAGATATAATGATTGATTGATATATTGATTGACTGATTGATTGATAAATTAATAGATGGATAGAGAGAGGTAAAAGAAAGAGCAGAACCATTATGTCGACTAATACAGCCAAGAGAATATTTATCAGTTGCAGGTGAAAGTCACGTCACATAGTTCTGCCCATATGCGCCAAGCCAGACCTAATTTAATTTATCATTATATCGTAGTGCAAAATATTTATCAATGTCAGACTCCCCCTACATCCGCAATATCAGACTTAACCTCTTAAGCTGTATTTTACCAGTTCAGAATAGTTAATAATACCTGGCGAAGATGACGTCACTTAGCTCTACCTCCTGGGTGATATCAGACCTAACTTCTCTAGCTTTATTTCCTACAAGAGAATTTCTATCAAATGCAGATGAAGGCCACGTAACGTAGCTCCGCCCGTACGCGCGGTGCCAACCTAACTACTGTTGCTTCATTTCCCTCCAGAGAATATCTATTACTATTAGACGAAAGTAGCATCACTTAGCTCCGCCCAAATGCGTAATATCAGAGCTAACTTTCTAGCTTTCATTCCCATAGGTATATTAGCATGGGGAGAGAGAGAGAGAGAGAGAGAGAGAGAGAGAGAGAGAGAGAGAGAGAGAGAGAGAGAGAGAGAGAGAGAGAGAGAGAGAGAGAGTAATTTGATTCCTACTATACTGTCAGGAAAAAGTTTCATCAAAACCAGGCGAATATTTCGTCACATAACTCCACCTCCATGAGTGGTACTGGACCTTACTACAGTAGTTATATATTTCCCATTTGTTTATTTTCATTGGATTTCCGTGACAAGAATATTAATACCATACCAATATGCTATCAATTCTAGTGTTCATTAAAGATATATGTCATTAATATGGTTTTTTCTAGTACGAAAATAAGAATGTGATTTATAGTATGTGTTGGCAATATGTGATTACTTATTATTAGTACTGAAAATTATATTAACGTTTGAAAGTTTTTTTTTACTTTTTATTAATTTGTTTTGTGTCTTGATTTCTTATTATAATTAATTTTGTTGTTGTTGTTTTTATTATAAAAATAATAGTAATAATAATAATAATAATAATAATAATAATAATAATTATTATTATTATTATTGTTATAATTATTGTTATCATTATTATTATTATTATTATTATTATTATTATTATTATTATTATTATTATTATTATTATTATAATTATTGCTATCATTATTATTATTATTATTATTATTTTTATTATTATTATTATTATTATTATTATTAATAATAATATTAATATTATTATTATCATTTTTATTGCTGTTATTATTAATGATATTATTATTGTTAATATTAATATTAATATTATTATTATCATTGTTATTGCTGTTGTTATTAATGATATTATTATTATTATTATTATTATTATTATTATTATTATTATTATTATTATTATTATTATTATTGTTATTATTATTATTATAATTATACTTATTATTTTTTTTTATATATCATTATCATTTTATTATTATTATTATTATTATTATTATTATTATTATTATTATTATTATTATTATTATTATTATTATTATTATTATTATTATTATTATTATTATTATTATTATTATATCCTATCCGCAGTATTTTAGCACTATGCCTCATCCCACTGAAACCAGCAGGGTGTCCACACGCGAACAAAAAAAGGGGGGAAGCAGGCTCTATCATATCCTGCCCATACACAGTCCTTCTTTGGCTGTTTACGATAAGGAAAATATCCCAGTCTCCTGCGGTTGACGTCTACCAGAGGTAAGGGCATTTCTCTCTCTCTCTCTCTCTCTCTCTCTCTCTCTCTGTATATATATATATATATATATATATATATATATATATATATATATATATATATATATATATATATATATATATATATATATATATATGATGCTATATCACGAGAGACACGTGAATTTTGTAAATGTGAATGGATATGGCTACGTAAGGATATTGAAAGAAATTTTTGAGATCCTTAGTACTTAGTACTTTCAAGTGTATTACTTATCTTCTGAAGATAAGTAATACACTTAAAAGTTTTACGACGAAGGTGGAAATGTTGGCATCCAGCCCAGGAGAAGGTTAGAAGATATGGCGCTATTTAAGAAATGAATTACTCGAGACAGAGGATGCTAAACTCTTCACTTGGAGTGAACCCACAGATCCATGTGAAGAAAATTTTGTATGAAACAGTGAATATGGGAGGCAGAGAGATATTATATGGAAATTAAAATAATAATGACTTAAAACCGAAAACATTGAACTAAAGATTGCATTAATGAAGGCAAAACACGTGGTACAAAATTAGATAATTTATTGAAAACGAATTTAAATTGACGTAATAAACATCACAGAAAATGGAATTTAAAGTATAAGACAGAATAGAAAACGGAAGTAAATATGAGATACATCACAGAAAACTCAGTTTATTAGAGGAAAAAAATACATAATTGAAAACGTACTTAATTGAATGTCACATACAGGAGTGACTTATGTAATTTTATTTTACACTATTGGATTTGGTTTTACGTCACGAACTCCCTTTTCTACTAAGGGCTAGGACGGTTGCCTTCTTACGAAGGACTTGTTTTGGCAGATGTAATCGCTACCTTGAGTGTATGCCCTTACTAACCTCAGTCCGTGACGGGGCGCGAACCCTTGACCTGCCGTCTCAGAGTCGCAGACGCTACCATTTTGCCACGGAGACTACTTATTTTATGCTATTATTGACACATTTTTTATGGATTTCATGTCATTGGTTTTTCACCTTGTATGAAAATATTTGTTAATGGTGTAAGAGGTTATTGCGGTAACCCCGGTCCACTCAACAGACTCTTTGAATACACCGTTGGATATGCCACGTTTAAACTTCGATTACTGTAAAAAACAAAAAACAAAAAATCCGTTCAATATCAGTTGTGCAATAATAATAATAATAATAATAATGATAATAATAATAATAATAATAATAATAATAATAATAATAATAATAATAATAATAATAATAATAATAATCGCTTATACGTCTTGGACTCACTTTTCAACTAAGGGCTAGAACAGTGCCTTCTTCCTAAGGACTTTGGTTTTGGCACGTGTGATCTTTACCCTAAATGAATGCCCTTTCTAACCTCAGACCGTGGCGGGTCGCAAACTCTTGACTTGAAGCCTCTCAGTCGTGGACACTACCACTTTGCCAAGGCGACCACAATAATAATAATAATAATAATAATAATAATAATAATAATATAATAATAATAATAATAATAATAATAATAATAATAATAATAATGTTAGAGCGAAGTAATACCACATTGCAAAAGGCATAAGTGTAGCATGATTCAGTGATCTTGTCTATGACCTTTCTTATACACGACAGAATGCAAATGCAAAGGATAAATATATCATAAAAATGCCATAAAAATACCATAGAAAGTCTTCATGAAATTGGTTAATTATGCTTCACTAGCTCCATAAATCTCCTATGCGAGATACCCGCAGGTATCCTCTGCCTCCCATCGCTAATTTTCTCTTTCTTTCTTTTACTCCTCATATAGGCTCTATATATCTATCAACCCAGCCACTGAGGGAGACAAGCCAGCCTCAACTTGGTGCCGGTCCCAAGCCCGGGTAGATGGAGAGGGTTGGCGGCAGGAAGGGCATCCGGCCATAAAAATTTTGCCAAAACCAAAATATGGCCAGTACAGATAACTGGCCAGAAACATCGACCCCACATAAAAGTGGGAAAAGATGTAGACGAAGAAGAAGAAGAAGGCGGCTCCATATATCTATCATGTACAGGATGTTCACGAGACACGTACAGTCATCCTCTGCCTCCCAAGGTTCTTCCTCTTCCTCTTTCTCTGCATAGTCTCTTCTTTCCCTTAGAGTGTGGTATGAGACTACTGTCTCCGTTTTCCCCTGCGTGTCATAAAAGCCAAAGCAGTGAAGTGGGGCGAGGGGACTGGGAATTCATCATTAGTATTTTTTTTCCTGTGAAGAGTCGAGAATATGCTTTAACTTGACCAACCCCCATTGTATAGATAGGCTCCAAGGCTTAGCTCAATAGAGACAGCTCTTATTTCTATCTCGGAAAGACTCGAGTTCGATTCCTCAATGTGATTCTTATAGTTTTCTTCATTAGAGTAACTTGGATTTAGAGTAGGCGAGGAGAGAGGTGGTCCTCGTATTATTGATACTGTCAACTCAGCTGGCAGAGTGAATACACTCTTAGATATAGTAGTAGCAGTAGTAGTGTTGATATTATTATTATTATTATCATTATTATTATTATTATTATTATTATTATTATTATTATTATTATTATTATTATTATTATTATTATTATTATTATTATTATTATTATTATTATTATTATTATTATTATCTGTGTCAGGTCAGACAAATATCTGCTACCAGGATGGCATTACGTGGTGCTACCTACATATGTTCCTGCTGCCTTGCAGACGCACTCGGGAGTGTGAAAGGCTTGCGGTGTAAACCTTGAAAGAAAATCCGGAGGGAGAGACCCGATGACATTTGATGGGGAGGGATTCTCCAGACCTTCTACTCGCATATCCTGCAACACTGCTTGATATCCAAACTTACTGACTACGCCTTTCCTCTGGAGCTAAATCAGCAGCTTTACGCCTTTCCTCTGGAGCTAAATCAGCAGCTTTACGCCTTTCCTCTGGAGCTAAATCAGCAGCTTTATGTCTTTCCTCTGGAGCTAAATCAGCAGCTTTACGCCTTTCCTCTGGTGCTAAATCAGCAACTTTACGCCTTCTCTCTGGAGCTAAATCAGCAGTTTTACACCTTTCCTCTGGAACTAAATCAGCAGCTT
>JAXCGZ010004035.1:17500-30000 GCA_037179515.1 Halocaridina rubra
TTTGCTATGAAAATATATGCTACCCTTGCTGTGCCATTTATATGCATTTTCGGCGACAAATCTACCAATATGTTTACTCCTTGATCTCTCTTATTCTCCGTATCTTGTCTGAGCGTAGCCTATGTGTGTGATTACCTAATTGTGTTTACGGGAAAGAGCCCAAAGGTCGTATCTTCCCGTCTTCTCATCGGTTCCATTTTCTACTTAGAGATACTTATCATACCTGTCCTTATAACTATGGATTGAGATAGCATTAACTACCTCCTCGCTTAATGAATTCCAATTATCAACTACTCTTACACTGAAAAAGTATATCCTTACATCCTGCAAACAAGTTTTCTTACCAAGCTTCAAACTATGACCTCTAGTTCTAGAGCCAGCCATATCAAAATATCGATCCCTATCCACTCTATCATAACCATGAAAGAATTTAAAGACTGTCACCATATCCCCCCCTCAATCTTCTAGCTTCGAGTGATGGTAAGGCTAATTCCCTCAGCCTCTCATCATAACTGATATTACGTATTTCTGGCACCAGTTTCGTGGCATGTTTTTGAACTTTTTCAAGCTTGGCTATGTGCTTTTTCAAGTGCGGATTCCAAAAGGGGGCTGCATATTCGAGTTTTGGCCTCACATAGGTTACATAAATATTTCTGAACATTTCCTTGTCCATGTGCCTGAAGGCTACCCTTACATTTGATAAGAATGCATATGCTGCCCTTACTATGCCATTTATATGTATTTCTGGAGACAAATCAGCTAGTATGTTTACTCCTAGATCTCTCTCATTTTCTGTCTCTTGAAGTTGTACTCCAGCCACCGAGTACTCAAGCTTGGGCCTTCTTGCACTTGTACCCATTCTCATTACCTTACATTTTGAAGTATTGAATTTCATTAGCCACTTTTCTGACCACTCGTGCAGACTATTTAGATCTTCCTGAAGTTCTCTACCATTGTTCTCGTTTCCTACTTTCTTCACAATCTTTGCATCATCTGCAAACATATTCATGAATGAATTTACAGACTCTGGTAGGTCATTTATATATACAAGGAACAAAAGTAGCCCTAAAACTGAACCCTGTGGAACTCCACTACTAACTCTTCTCCATTCAGACACTGAGTGTCTTACTCTAACCCTCTGTTCCCTTCCTTCTAAGTAAGTTTTTATCCATTTCAAGACATTTCCACCTATTCTAGCCATTGCTTGCAGCTTCCTAATAAGTCTCCCATGTGGAACAGTGTCAAACGCTTTCTGGAAGTCTAGGAATATGCAATCTGCCCAGACCTCTCTTTCCTGTAAGATTTGGCTTACCTCATCATAAAATTCTAATAAGTTTGTTACTGTTGATCTACCTTCTCTGAAACCATGTTGCCTCACTGACAAAAAGTTGAAGGATTCCAAGTGAAGAGAGATATGTTTCCTTATTAGTTTCTCCATAAGTTTGCAAACTATGCTGGTCAAGGAAACTGGTCTATAGTTCAGAGCCGTGTCCCTCCTTCCCTTTTTGAAGATAGGTATCACGTTTGCTTGTTTCCAGCATCTTGGAATTTCCCCTGACTCCAGTGACTTTTTAAATATGATACTTAGTGCCACTGATATTGAGTTTGCGCATTTTTTAAGTACATGAGGGGGTATGTCATCAGGACCTGTAGCTTTATGAACATCTAACTCCATCAGCGCTTTGCATACCTCTGTGGCTGTAAGGTTGATGTTCTCTAATACCGGCCCTTGAGCTTCTATCTCTGCAATCTGAGGGGGTGGGGTATTTTTTACTGTAAATACTGACTTAAATTCCTTGTTCAGTTCTTTGCAGATCTCTTCATCCGTCTCAGTGATGCTTCCATCCTCTCTCTTAAGCCTTAAAACCTGTTCTTTTACCTTAATTTTTCCTCTGATAAAGCTGTGGAAAAGCTTGGGATTTTCTTTAGACTTCCTTTTGATGTCCCTCTCATAGTCTTTCTCTGCCTCTCTTCTTTTACTTAGGTAGTCATTTCTTGCTCTTTTGTAGGTTTGCCAGGCATTTATGTTTTTTCTCCTATACCTTTTCCAGGATTTGTCTCTCCACTCCTTAACTCTTTTACACTCATTATCGAACCATTTCTCTCTGGCATGAATTACACCTACTTTGGTGACAGGTATGCAGCAATCTACTATCTTCCCATATTTCTCACAAAAGATGTCATACATTTCTTGTACAGATTTGTTTTAAAATAAGGTTCTTCAGTCAATAACTGCAAAAAGCTCCTTCATTTTGATGTAATCTTCTTCGGATAGTTCCTCCTCATCTCCTCAGTGCCTCTACTCTCAGGAAGAATATCTTCAATGATATACTCCATCAACAACACACAGTGGTCATTCTTTCCAATTGGTGGTTCATACTCAATTTTTTCAATATCCAACATATTATCTGTGAATACTAGATCAAGTAGTGATGGTTCATCTCCACCCCTGGCCCTCGTTGGTTCCATTACATGTTGGTGTAGGAAATTCCCTTGTACGCAATCTAGGAATCTTGTGTGTAAGTAAGCGAGTGTGTAATTGCCTAATTGTGCTTACTTGAAAGATCCCTATGCTCGTAACTCCCTGTGTGTTGTGTGAGTGCACTTGAGTGTGAAAATAATCATAAAATATCGATAACGAAATTACATGAGCAATTTCTCAAACATCAATCTATATACAAGAGTTATAATCCCCTTTATAAGGTGGGTGGCTGAGTCAAACAAATTCTTGATTCATTTTTCGACACTTAGGGGAGAATGGATGAGGTATTCTTGCCTCCCCCAGGGGGTAGAAAAATTCCTTAAGCGTGATTGTAATATTTCATTTTAACCTTCCATGATTTTGTTCACAAATGGAGAGTTTAAAATATACATCATGTTATATAGCTATATCGACATTACATAAATTAAGTAATACTTAGTACATGTGCTTAAAATTGTACAAGCTATTCAAAAGAGCATATTATAACAGATCTAAATATGTCTTATTATTGTAGACCTTGAAGCTGTCTTCGTTTTTTTTCCATATGATTGGATGGGTTCAGTCCAAGTTTGAAAATGAGTGGCCTCTGCCTCCCATTTGTTCTGTATCTCTTTCTCTCTTACTCTAAAATTTTTATTTATTTTTTATTTATTTATTTATTTATATAGTTTTTTGGATTGGGTGGGTTTATTCTAAATTTAGAGCTGAACTGCCTCTGCCGTCATTAGTTCATTCTTTCTCTCCTTTTCTGAAATTTCTTTTTTTCTTTTCCATGGTTTAGGGGGTCAGCTATACCTCTTCCGTGTTCCCCTAAGTATCGTGTAAGTCGACTAAATGGGACGATTTGAGGGGATTGGAAATCCAAGCTTTTTGTATATTCCTTTTGCTATGAGTCAAGGCACACACGGGTTTCTGGTACGAAGGCTTCCTTTATAAGAAGGAAAGTTGATGACCTTAACTCCTCTCCCACTGACAAATGCTTCTGGTTCTTAGCCAAAAACCTCTCCAATAACTCCTGTAACTCAAGCTTTCCCCCTCTCATTCGTTCTAATGGTTCTATAGCTTGCTCGCCCACTGACAAAGCCACTCTCTTTGGCTCTCATTTTTCTGCCAACTCTTCTATAAACGATTCCAGCGCACCTATTCCTCAAACTTTACCCCTCTCTAACCCTATGCCCTCCCTTATCCTTTCTTCACACAAATTTCATAAGGTTCTTCGCTTGCTAAAGAAGAACAAGGCATCTGGTCCCGATGGTATCCCTGCAAGGTTCCTTAAGGAGTTTGCAGATGAACTGGCTCCCGTGCTTTGCCGCCTTTTTTGCCTCATTCTGTCAACCAGTATCTATCCTTCATCTTGGAAGCATCCTCTAGTTCAACCTGTTCCTAAGAAGGGTGACCGCTCTATTCCGTCAAACTACCGACCTATTGCCCTTACCTCCTCTATTGCTAAAGTTTTTGAAACTTTGCTCAATGCTCACTTCTTGAAATGCCTTGAATCTAACTCACTTATCTCCGATCATCAGTATGGCTTCTGCAAGGCAAGATCCACTAGTGATCTCCTGTCCTATCTTACTCATGTACAGTCATCTTTTCTGAGGAGCTATGGGGAATCCTTTGTTGTCGCCCTCGATATCTCTAAGGCTTTTGACAGAGTCTGGCACAAGGCTCTGTTAACCAAACTCCCTGCCTATGGCTTTACCCCTTCTTTCTGTTCTCTGATTTCCAGTTTTCTTACTGACTGTTCTATATCTGTAGTTGTTGATGGCATGACATCTAGCCCTTTCTCTGTTACCAGTGGTGTTCCACTGGGCTCTGTTCTTTCACCTACTCTGCTGGCTAGTACAGTGGTAACGCGCTGGCTTCGCATTCACGAGGTCGAAAGATCGGTCCCCGTCCAAGACCGAGAGTTTAAGCTGTTTACTGGCAGGAACTGCTGTGGGTGGACATCACAGTGGGGGGTTGGGGCTTGTCCTGGCTGACGAATACCCATTGTAAAATGGAAATAAAGTTTATTATTATTATTCTCTTCATCAATGATCTTCTACAATCTCCATCTTCCTCTCTTCTTCATGCCTTTGCTGATGATTCTACCCTTCACTTTTCCTCTGCCTTTTCTTCACAACCTTCATTTGCTACTCGTAATCAGTCTTATATCACTCTTTCTTCTACTCTCAACTCATATTTGCAGAGAGTATCTGAGTGGGGCACTCAATATTTAGTTAAATTCAATGCCTCCAAGACACAATTTCTGGCTATCTCTTTATCTTCTTCTCCTCCTGATAACCCTATTGTCTTTTAAAGTATAGAAATTTACCCTCTTAATTCTATCAACATATTAGGAATCCATATAGCCTCTAACTTGTCTTGGAGGAATCACATAATCCAAATTTCTAAATCTTCATCCAAAAAATTAGGGGTTTTGTTTCGTTTTCGTCATTACTTTTGCTCTTTACAGTTACTTAAAATTTATAAAGGTCTTATCCGTCCCTACTTAGAATACTGCTCATATATCTGGGGTGCTTCTTCTTATACTTATCTCCTTGATAAGGTTGAATCGAAGGCAGTCAGACTCATTAATGATCCTTCTCTTACTTCTAATCTGGATTCTCTCTCTCTTTGCCATAAGGTATCTTCCCTTTCTCTTTTCTATCACTACTACTTCCTTCGCTGCTCTGATGAATTGGCGAGTTGCATCCCTCCCCCACTGCCGAGGCCGCGTAACACTTGCCAAGTGCCCTCATATCAGAGGTACTGTGTGGAGATTTGTAGCTTGCAGATTGGTCGGTGCAGCGACTGCTTCTTCCCATCTACCTCCAGACTCTTGAGCTCTTTTCCTCCTTCTGTCTTTCCTAATTCTTATGACCTTTCATCCTTCAAAAAGCAGATTTTTTTTTTTTTTTGCTGATGTTCTCCCTTGACGGTGAGCAGACCTTCCCTTTTTGGTTCGCAGGTGGGCTAAAATTCGCTGATTGATGGTGTCATTCACTCTTGAGGGCTACTGGACTTTTCTATTTTGGCCCGCAGGTGGGGTAAAATTCGCTGATTGATGATGGTATTCGCTCTTGAGGGCGACCGGACTTTCCTATTTTGGCCCGCAGGTGGGATAAAATTTGCTGATTGATGGTGGTATTTTTCATGAGGGCGACCGGACTTTCCTATATTGACGTGCAGGTGGGGTAGAATTTTCTGATTGATGGTGGTATGCACTCTTGAGGCCGACCGGACTTTCCTATTTTGGCCCGCAGGTGAGGTTGTACAAACCTGTAAAGATAGTAGAAAACATATTCTTTTTAATAACTCTGGATAGGTTAAGAAATTGGTTCTCAACCTCATGAACTCCTGTTTTGGTGGTGAAAGAGAGAGTTATCACATAGTTATCTTGGTGGAGGGTATTGACTGATAATATTCAGTAGACTGTTCATGTAGTTGTTTGTTGCTAGTCTGATTATGGAGCTAGCAACATAAAGGGCATTTGGATCTTCGCTGGATGTTGCGGGGGCACCAGTTTTCCGTCGAATTTCTGAAAAGGAATCGAATTCAAGGATGTAGTGGAGCAGTGGATGTCGTGAGGATACCTGGCAGAAGGTGCATTCCCTGATGATATTATCCACTATTCACCAGGTGCACTTGTACCCAAGTCTCAGACAGTACACATTGACCGCCGTGCTTCGTCGAAGGTTCTTAGGCAGGGTGATTCACTGAAGATCGGTGGTGGCTTTGTAGCACCAGGTGGAGGGGGAGCCAATGTCCTTACACAGGTTGTGTCTAGTTATTAAGACGCTAAGTAGTTTCAAAAAGCAGATCTATCGTCATCTCAGGCCTTGTTCTCCATATCTCTGGGTCCTCTATACATTGACTGTTTTTTCTGTCTGTCGTTTTCCTCTGTGTGACATCACTTCATCTCTGCCTTGTCCTTAACCTTTTTCTTTTCCTTCGTCTTGGTATTTTCTCGTGCCCGAGCCCTTATTGATGAGGGCAGTTTCTGCCTGTCCCAGTGTCACACTCATAAAAAAAAAAAAATTCTAACCATGACCATATTGGCTTCTGGTGTTTGGATGTGTGTTTGACTCTGCCACCTATGTTGCTAGGGGGATAACTGTCATCATATATATGTTTGTATGTATGTTCCCCTGCGTGTTGTAAGAGTCGACTGAATTGGGTGGAGCGAGGGGGCTGGGAGTCCCCCCCTCTATATTTTCTCTTTTCAAAGAGCCAGAGTATTTTGTCTTGGCTCAGCCACTCCCCTTATAAGGGGAAAATGGCTCATATATGTAGATGTATGTATGTGATTACCTAATTGTGATTACCTAATTGTGTTTACGGGAAAGAGCCCAAAGCTCGTATTTTCCCGTCTCCTCATCGGTTCCATTTTAGACTTAGTGATACTTATCATACCTGTCCTTAAAACTATGGATTGAGATAGCATTAACTACCTCCTCGCTTAGTGAATTCCAATTATCAACTACTCTTACACTGAAAAAGTATTTCCTTACATCCTGCAAAGAAGTTTTCTTACGAAGCTTCAAACTATGACCTCTAGTTCTAGAGCCAGCCATATCAAAATATCGATCCCTATCCACTCTCTCTTCGCCGTAAGGTATCTTCCCTTTCGCTTTTCTATCGCTACTACTTCCATCGCTGCTCTGATGAGTTGGCGAGTTGCATCCCTCCTCCACTGCCGAGGCCGCGTAACACTCGCCAAGCGGCCTCATCTCACAGGTTCTGTGTGGAGATTTGTAGCTCGCGGATTGGTCGGTGCAGTGACTGCTTCTTCCCATCTACCTCCAGACTCTGGAACTCTCTTCCTCCTTCTGTCTTTCCTAATTCTTATGACCTTTCATCCTTCAAAAAGCAGATCTATCGTCATCTCAGAGCCTAGTCCTCCATATCTCTGGGTCCTCTTTACTTTGACAGTTTTTTTCTGTCTGTCGTTTTCCTTTTGTGACATTACCTCATCTCTGTCTTGCCCTTAACCTTTTTCTTTTCCTTCGTCTTGGTATTTTCTCGTGCCCAGGCCTTTGTTGATGAGGGCAGTTTCTGCCTGTCCCGGTGTCACACTCTTAAAAAAAAAAAAAAAAAAAACTCTGTCATAACCATGAAGGAATTTAAAGACTGTCACCATATCCCCCCTCACTCTTCTAGCTTCGAGTGATGGTAAGTCTAATTCCCGCAGCCTCTCATCATAACTGAGATTGCGTATTTCTGGCACCAGTTTCGTGGCATGTCTTTGAACTTTTTCAAGCTTAGCTATGTGCTTTTTCAAGTGCGGATTCCAAAAGGGGTATGTATGTATGCACGTAGTAATATGTGATATATCAGGGTATATATTTCGACTGCATTTCCTTTTGCCTTTTGATTCTGCCACTGTTTTTTTTTTTCCAAGTTACTATATGATTAGTATTTTATACGCTTTGGAGATGAAGGTACAACTTACTAACATAGAATTTGGATCAATCACGCCTTCAGTGTTTACAACACCGGGGGTTGTTGTCAGGAAAGGCGTACATTCCTAAAGCTGTCATCCAAAACCAACCATTAATCTCATAGAGGCTAGTAAAAATCAGCGATCCCATATGAGTATGGGAAAAACTACGGATGAGGAAGACTGCCACCCAGGATGCCCTAAGTTCTATTTTCAAAGGTGACTCATACAGATTCTCTTCGCTAGAACTCTTTGGGATGAAGGAGAGGATAAAGACATTCTTGTTGTTGTATTCCCTGTCAGCCCAGCAGGCTCTGTGAGTACACCATTAGATGTGTGGGAACAATAATAGAATAATATCTTCATAAGAAAGAGATTGAAAAGGGAAAAATATTCTAGTGTTTTTCTTTCATTCAGGAGAAGTGGTTATCAGAAGGCTCTCCAAGTTTGGGAGAGACTTTTGAGATAAGTTTTCTTCTTCTTCTTCTTCTTCTTCTTCTTCTTTTTCTTCTTCACCAGTGTTCTATTTGTATTTCACTATGGACAAATGAATATTTGATAAGAAAAAAAAATCTAAGACCATCAATGCAACGGATTTTTACTGTTTTGTTATTCTTATTTCCTTCCTGTAACTGACAATGATAATACTATATGAACTTGGACTACCTACTAGGATCTTATTATCTTGTTAAACGTCAGATCACTGCTACTTCTACTACTACAACAACTACTACTACTACTACTACTACTACTACTACTACTACTACTACTAATAATAATAATAATAATAATAATAATAATAATAATAATAATAATAATAATAATAATAATAATAATAATAATAATGTCGTATTGTTGTTGATCTTAACAGGCCAGGGTTTCAGCGTGCGAGGTGATAATAGATATTCCAAGTACATGACACTTAATTTTATTTAGAAGCTACATGATTCCTTTATGCCTCAATGCCCCCCGTCCCCTTAGGATAAATTTATGAGATCTTATTTCTGCCCCTATCGAGTTCTAACTTCTAACTGACTATCTATGTATGACTGACCCTTGCTGTCTTGTATGACTAAGATGGCTTGGACAGACTGCCAATAGGCTTCCAGCTGGAGGAACTCTCCTCCCTGGTGGGTGTTTTTTAGGCAGGGCATCAAGAAGGCCTAATGAGCGTTTACACAGGAGGTAGTTAATGCTATCTCAATCCATAGTTTTAAGGACAGGTATGATAAGTATCAATAAGTATAAAATGGAACCGATCAGGAGATGGGAAGATACGAGCTTTGGACTCTTTCCCGTAAACACAATTAAGTAAGTACATACATATAGCTATTTTTCGTGAGAAGGTCTGGAACTAGCTGAGCAACTTTGACCTCTATCGGCACTTGGCGCCTACAGTGTGAGAGGCCTAAGGCATAACAATATATCTAGTTGTCAAAACACCCTCTAGGCTAGAAAATACATGGTGAGTATCAATTATACACTTGACTTTCCCAAACCACATGGCCCGCTTCTATTTCACTCTCTTAAACTTTTCTTACGACAATAATAATAATAGTAATAATAATAATAATAATAATAATAACAACAACAACAACAACAACAACAACAACAACAACAACAACAACAACAACAACAACAACAACAACAACAACAACAACAACAACAACAACAACAACAACAACAACAACTAATAATAATAATAATAATAATAATAATAATAACAACAACACCACACCAGCAACAACAACAACACACCAACAGCAACATAAACAATACTGCTACTACTACTACTACTACTACTACTACTACTACTACTACTACTACTACTACTACTACCAATAATAATAATAATAATAATAATAATAATAATAATAATAATAATAATAATAATAATAATAATAATAATGATAGTCTTTTCATTTAAGGGGTAGCATGATATAATTCGGAGAGGTGGGCAGAAAACCAACACATCTTTAAAAATATATTGCGCCTTGTAAATGAAAGGGAACTGTTCATATTGACACTATGAAACTAATTCAATAATATTCCAAAAGTTTGTAAATTTATATGCTATTTAAGTACGATATTTCTATTCAATTAATCATAAAACGTCAAAATGGGCTATGATAACGAATATATAAGTTTTAATATTTGTTTAATTTTTATATACAAAGAACAATTCATGACATCAAATGACCTCCATTGACGTTTCTCTGCTCTGGAATTTTAACCGTGAAAAAACATATCAAGATGTTGAAGGAATATCGTATTTGTATGCCTATGAGCGTAGAGGAGGTGCGTACTTTTCAACAGTAACAAGGCCTTAGTTATGGTGTTATTTCTAGGGTTTGTTATTTATCAGTTCTGAGTCTGTAATATTGTTTTGCTTACCTAATAATGTGTATATGTAGGGGGAGGAGAAGGCCTTATGCTCTTATTTTCTCGACAATCTGTCGGTTTTTATTTTTCAATTCACGTAGCCTGGTCATAGCTTTTGGGAGTTTTCACCCCACAGCGGAGTGGTATGATGGGCTTCCAGCCATAATTCCCTTATTCAGCTTATCTGTGTCCCTTCATTCGATTGGAAATTATTATTGACTATTAAACGGCAAACAACAATTAATTCTAATACTTATTTAACACTTAATATATTTAACTTTAACTGTTTTCTCGCCCTTCGAATAACAATTATCAGTTATTCATACACTAAAAATAAGTTCTTTCTTGAATCCTGCAAAGACAATTTCTCGTGAACCTCAAAGTTTTAATCTTTGTCCACAACAGTATAACAATAGGAGCAGTTCTCATATCAAAGGATCTCTTCTTAAAAATTTTATCAAAATCGCAGTGGAATTTAGAATCCACCACCAACCGTTAAGCCTCCTGGCTAGTACAGTGGTAACGTGCTGGCCTCGCATTTTCGAGGTTGATGGACCTCGCCTCGTCCAGGCAAGAGAGTTTAAGCTGTTTACTGGGGAGGTTACTGCTGTGGCTGGGTACCACAGTGGGGATTGGGGCGTGTGCCAGCTGGCAACTGCCCTATGGGTCCTCCATGACCCGTTCCACCCATCCTAGGATTGAGAATCTTAAACAACAACAATCACCAACCATTCCCCCGTTGAATCAGTACAAAAGATGTTAGTTGGAGTCGCAGGCTTAGGCTTCTTTCAGAATGTTGCATGTGATTCTGCATCCCGCCTCATTTTTCTGGTTCGTGTGTTGGTAAATTTGACACCTTTGCAATTGAGAGCTCAATTATATGGCTCCAGTTTTGCAACACATCTTGTAGCTCACTCCAGCTAATTGATATTTTAAAGTGCAAATTCTCAAGGGCACAATGTATGTCAGATTAGGGCATACGGATCCTGTAAAGATAAATAGCCCCTATAAACTATTAAGTTAGGTTAAGTTTGATGACTTGCCTTGTAAATATGAATAAACCTAGAGCAACCTGGACTCACTCTTTCTTACAAGGTCCCGTTTGATGTAAGTCTTTTTCCATACATCGGAAGGCCACCCATATGTTTGCTGAGAAATCATGCACTACATTTATTATACCATTTATATTCATTCCTGAAGACATTGCTGCTAAAACATTGATGCTCGAATCTCTTTCACACAGATACTTCAAGTTTGTGTCTTTCAAATGAATAGCTAAATATTGAACTTCTTGCAATATTTCCCATTTTAGTTGCTTTACGTATTGAAGTAATGAGCCCATTAATTTATCTCTAACCACTCCTGTACACCATTTAGGTCTCGTGAAGTTACCTCACCGTTATTTTCATCTGTTACTTAGGCAAATTATACTGCATTGTTTTCTTGTATACCAGAGTATTTCTTTATATGAGAAAGAGAAGCATCTTTGTAGTTGCTTTCTTTTTTAACTCCTCCTCTAACCTTCCTCCAGGATGATGCTTTGTGTCTTACTCAGACCCTTTGATTTCTTCCTGTTAAATAAATATTTTTTGCCATTATTATCAGCATGCTAATGACACTCCCATGTCTGATTTTATCAAACTTATATGAAAATTTAAGAATATGTACTCTGCCTAGCTCTCGTTAGTAATTCCCACAAAATTTTTAATATATACCTACCTCTCCAGAAGTCATGATGTCCAAGTTGCAAAAAGTTAAAATACTCCATTGAATGAAAATATGCCTTCTTAGTAAGTTCTTCAATACTTTCCAAACTAAACTAGTCCGTGAAGTTGACCTGTAGTTGAGATATGCATCTCTAATAGTTCTTTAGAAGATACTGACAATGTTCACCTGGTTCAAACTTCTTAGAACCTCCTGGATTCATGAGACTTCTCAAAGATTATTTGAAGTGTTATAAACAATGACATAGCACAGTCTTTATTTATGTATTTATGTCCCACTGCATTATGTGAAACTAATTCCATTAATGTTATGTGTATTTTTTTACCCAAAAAAATTAGTACAATACAGTATATTGTAATGTGGAACCCAGCTCTCTTGTCTCAGTATTGAGGAATGGTGTATTCTCTACCATAAATAATGACTGCATCTGCTTAGAATAATACTTTTCCACTTACAAAGCTGTGGTAGAATATGTAATTTTTCTTAGCA